>CM028129.1:790172500-790477500 GCA_016271365.2 Neoceratodus forsteri | reverse complement strand
CATTCTTAACTTGGAATATAACAGGGTGAAGAGAAGCACACTGCACTATGTGGAGGGCAGCTGGTACACAATACCTGGCTCCAAAAGTGCAAGACAAACACACAAAGCCACCACTCCATATGAATACATGCCACAAAAAATGTTCAATGCTACTGCAACTTTATTGATGGCAAAACAAGGCACACACAAATGACCACTGTGCTTTGCTGCTTAAGCATTCATTATGAGGCACATGACTGAAGGCCTAACCGCTAAAAGACAAGGCTCATTACTGTGTGCTTTGTTTCATTATAAATACAGTTGCAGTAGCAGTGAAAATATTTTAGTGGCATCTGTTCATGTGGAGTTATGGCTTTCTGGTTTTGTTACAGGAGTAGTCAACACAGCATTTGAAAAAAACATATGTTATGCAGAGCACTTTTGATTTGTATGCAAAGTCCTAGTGCGTCCTTCCATCTGTCTGCTGTCTGGAGTTTTTACTAAATTAGCCTGCTACCTTTATGGTAGTTTTATGACCCCTGTGGATCTTCTTCATGTCAGATACGTTTATTGTCTTTATCGCTCTGACAATGCACCCTGTGTCATGTGACAGTGATGTAGAATACCCATAGATTTACCATATGCACAGTAGCAGAGCTGCGTAATTGTTGTTATGCAGTGAAACCAAGTGACAACTGTTACAGTTTACTGAAGCATATTCCTCAGAGCTAGGTGAGTGGGGTTTCTGTATGAATACTGCTAGTCAGTTACACAGCTCTGCTGCTGTGAACTGTGCATTTGTTAAATCAATGGGCTATGCTGCATCACTGTCATGTGACACAGGGCGCATTATCGGAGAGATAAAGGCAATAAACTGATTTAACATTAAGATACATAGGGGTGGCAAAACTACCATAATGCTCGAGGGCTAATTTAGTAAAAACTCCTAATAACAGACAGAGGGAAGGACACACTAGGGGAAGGACTTTACATACAAATCAAAACATTCTGCATAACATATGCTGTTTCAAATTTTGGGTGGACAAGTCTTTTAAGTTTAAATTAAGATGGCAGGGACAACCCATTTTAACTTAAAATAAGGAACACCAAAACAGCACACACACACTTAACAGAAGGAAGGGGGGCAGGGTACTAACTGGAATGAATACAGAACAGAAGACAATAGAAAAAGTGCATAATTATAAGATACAGGGTTTGGTGGGGGAATACATTTTTATGACACAGGGAGGGTGGTGGGGGCACATGGTGGAAGAAAAAAACTAGTGCGGAATCCCATGGTGGTCCAGCGGCAGCTGTAGCATGGCCATCTTCTGCAATTGTTGGCCCTCTATCCACTCCATCTGCTGCTTGACAGCACTCACCCTCTCATTTGAGGCATCCACAGCAGTCTGGAGAACTGCAATGTAGGTCTGAGTTACAGGCAGTTCTCTGGGGTTAGGATGTGCTGTGGCTGGTGGTGGTGGGAGTGGTGCTTGTGAAGCAGCAGGTGCTGCTCTGGTTCTCCCCCTCTTATGACCATGCACAGCCACCACCTCTGCCACAGAAGGTCCAACAGGTGCAGGCCTGGCCTGTTCTGTACCAGCCTGCTACTGCATCCTGTGGTGATTGATCATGTGGGTGCACTGGCCCCTGGTCCTTGCATGACTTTCCAGGGGGCCATGGCACACCTCAACCCCACAAATGTGGCACTTCACCAACTTTCAGTCCCCCCCCACACAATCAAAGAACTCCCAAACCTGAGAGGTGTGGGGATGACCAGGCACAGGCAGGGGGAGGGCAGATGTACTGGCAGCCTGGTACTGAGGCTCCACACTTGTGGCTGGAGGTGCAGGCACATTCTCATGTCCTGCTCAGGAGCTGGTGCTGGTGGTGGTGGTACCACTGCCTGAGGAGGTGGTGGTGGTGGTGGTTCACCTGGTGCTGCAGCAGCCGCACCAACTCCTCCTGCTTCCAGGAGGGGGTGGCAAGATTTTGCTCCTGTCCATTGTGAATCAGCCATGCCCCCCAACATGTGTGAACTCTTCCCTGGCCTCTCCGCAGAACTGCCCCCACCCAAGACATTCCCTACTCCATCTCGACTGTCCTGCCTCAGTCCGACTGAGACACACAGTCACACACAAGACACACATAACACAGGTACACACAGAGTCAAACACACAAACAACAACTAATAAAACTAAGAAAAAAAAGAAATTCACAGAACAAATTAAGTAACAAAATGGTCTACAATTAAACATGAATTGATGTAGCTTACAAAAATGCTTTTGAAACTGCCTCACCTCCCAGATCTTTTTCGCTCTCTGTCTCTCTCTTTCTTCAACTGCTCTGACTACCTGCTCTCTTTGCCTCTGCACAGGAGAAAGTGAAAGTGTCTCCTACAGCATGAGTTACTTCCTTCCTGCCTGATTAAAGCATGTGACTTAAAGTACTGTAAGTAGTGGTGGGCAGAGTGGGCTCAATCCGCTCTGCGAAGCGATCCAGGGAGTAAAGACAGATTAGCGGAGTGATCCGTAATGTGAAAGGGAGTACTTCGCGATACAAGGAAGAACACGAAGTCCATTGGAAACAATGACTTCACGTTACTCTGCCTCCCCAGACCACTACTGCACTGAAATTTCGGGTGAAGTGCATTGAAAACAATGTACTTCACCTCACTGTGCCTTGTTTTTGAGCTCCGAAGGTGAATTTTGCAGTGATTCATGAAATTTCAGGTCACATGGGCTCTATATTGATCTGCACAGCCTCAGTTCAGGGTAGTATGAGTAGGAAGGAGTAAGAGGCAGTGTGCTCTGAAAGCTGTCTGTGATAGGAATCTTGTAAAAGCTGTTCAAAAAGCATTTTTGGGTCTTTTTTGGGATCCAACTTTAGTTCATCGATTGTAGGGAACCCTCCTGTGCTGATATCATTGAGCGTTTTTGTTTTTGTGTGGATTTTGAGTGTTAATTTGCAACATTGAGTGTGTGTGTGGTGAAAAACAGTGAAAGTGTGCTTTGGGGGAGGGGCATATCTGTGGTGTAGGTAGATTTAAGTTGGAGAAATAGTGATTTCTTTGTTTTTTGGTTATACTTTTGTTATATAACTGCCTGTGTTAATGTACACACAGTAATATTGTCAGTAATAGTAGACATTTTCTTGCCATTTGTTGTGTGGATGTGGTGCAGCAGTTCATAAGTTCAGGTTGTTGACATTACAAATTTAGAATACGTAACTTGGCATGGTACTGAACTTTTGAGTTTGCTACGCATTCCTCATTCAGCATTGTACACAAACTGTTCTGTGTGTGCAGTACTGCGTGCATCAAATAATACACCTTTTATGGTGCCACAGACTAGTGTAATTGCAGGTGCAGCAGTGTGAACCTGCTATTCACTGCAGCTGCCTGTTTTTGTACTGCAATCGTGGTATCTGTTCTAAGTTTTGCTGCTTGTAGTGCAGTAAAAATCTGCACTAGCTGCATCCAGTGCCCACCCCCACATTCAAAAGGTATTTTTTACCAGATTGGATTGTTTTTGTGACCTCATCTGCACCACTGGTTATTCACTGAAGTTGTCTTAATTCTGTGGCAGTCTCAGAGTAGAGTCTTATCTGTTGCTAATGCCACAGTTGTTCATTTGGCTTCACATCCAGTGTCCCTCCAATCAGAGAGTGACTGTATCAAAATCTGAATATGGTTATAATATTGTGGTTGATCCCCAAAATGCCTGCAAAGAGATGTGCAAGCAAAGCTATTTCTTGCTAAGGCAATGTTGGCAGTAAGATGGCCTGTGGGCGTAGTAGTAGTACACAGAAGCAGAAGTGCATTGCTGATGTGAGGAAAGGTATTTCTCCTGCAATGTTTTTTACAGCCCAATCAGTAGCTTCACTCATAGTTGGAGGAGATGATGTTTTCACAACCAGTGATGTTAGTGTTACTGGTGTTAGTGGTGGTGGAGGTAGTATTAGTATTGTTGCGTCAAGTTCTAATTCGGACCAGTGTACTGTATCCAAACATACTGAGTGTGAAGCAGTGCAAGTGAGTGGCAGCGTAGATGATGTCATACTTCCCAGTAACATCCCAGTAACTGAACCTGAGAATTCTGATAATCATGTCAACAATAGCATACAATGTGATAGTCCATCCACCATGGCGCTTAACGTCATGCATTTTCCATGCAGCGATTCACAGTGTGGTGAAAAAATATCAGGTGATGGTGGTGTAGATGCTGATGATGTATGTAATGAGGATGATGATGTTGCTGTTGTTGCAACTTGCAGTCCACATGCTAGCATCCAAGCAGAAGATGTGGTTGTATGTGACGTTGATGAATATGATGATGATGTAATTTACCCCAGTTGGGAACCGAAGAAAAAGAAATTAAAAGTGGCTGTGTCTGAGTCTGTTTCCAGGAATCCCCCCCCCCGTAAAAACTTGTGATCTACTGGTTTTAGTTGATGATGATGATGACCCAGTAATCAATATGATAGGTAGTCGTGGTGATCAGTTGCAGTCCAGGTGTGCAGTGCCTGAAAAATCACGTGCCCCCCCCCCTTCAGTGCTTAAAATAACAGACTTAAATAAGCCACATCATGGACATGTTAAAAGCAGAGCATCACAATCCCTTGTTTGGGATTTTTTTATTCAAGATGTAAATGATGATTCAGTTGCAATCTGCCAGGTTTGCCATGTGCGTGTGGGTCGAGGTAAAAAAGGGTAGCCATCTGGGCACAGGAGGACAGCATATGCATCTTAAGAATAGGTACACGGTACTGTGGACCCAGCACAAGCTGGCAGCTAATACAACAGTGGGGCATTCACCCTCATCACTGGCAACCATAGCCAGCATGTGAATCATGACTGTTAAGCCCAGTTGGAAATTAAATGTGTGCAGTTGTGCAGCAATAAGAGCAGAGGATTACTACAGACATGATGAGGTGAAGGACCATAATGACTGTGAAATGTTGTCCAGTGCTGGTGAGATTAACAGTTTTTGTGGTGGTGGTGGTGGTGGTGAATGCAGTAAGTCTAGTGCAAGTGGAACATCAACCCCGGTTGGCAAATCTGGCAAAATAATAGCATTTCTGGGTTTGTCATCATCACCTGTGAAACCATCTTCATCAAATGTCCACACTCCACCCCCTGCCAATGACATTCATCACAGAGCACAACCATTTGTGATCAACACACCCCGTGCAAAATGTATAAGTCAGACCATGTTACAGAGTGTTTTTGCGTATAAGCTGAAGTACCCTCCCAATCATACAGTGTCACGTGAACTTAATGCTGCTGTAGCAGAATTGCTGGCAATTGATCTTTTGCCCTTCTCCTTTGTGGAGAATTCTGGGTTCCAGCGGTTTGCTGCACATGCCTGTCCAAAATGGAAAGTCCCATCCAGGACATACCTTTCTATCCGTGCTGTCCCTGAGTTGTTCCGCACTGTGTCTGACTCAGTAAGACATGCCCTTCAACATTCCTCCTCTCCATTTATCCATTTAAGTATGGATATGTGGATAAGTGGCAAAACAGCGGGGAGTTCATATCTGTGTATAACTGCACACTGTGTGCAGGTGCAGGGGGTTGTTTGTGATATTGGTAGTGTGAATAATCAGTGCAGTAAGGTGGGTTGTAGTGGTAGCAATCTTCCAGGAATTCGACGGCATGCAACAATTGCTATGCGCATTGTGACCTGGTACTGACTGAAATTGACAGATGGCTAAACCCTCTGTTCCTGACAGCTGGGTTCATAGTTAGTGACAATGGGTCAAATGTGGTGAAATGCATCACGAATGGTGTTTTTTTCCCTTGTTCCATGCATGATCCACTGTTTAAATCTTGTGGTGCAGGAGTTTCTGCAGTACCCTGATGTAAAGGAAATGCTGACCATTGCACAACATATATGCTCACACTTTTCAAGATCTGGAAAGGCCCGTGACCAGCTGTGGCAGATAGCCTGCCTCAGCACCACTTGAAGCTGTAAGTTGTCAACTGATGGAACTCCACTTTATACATGACAGAGAGGTTGTATGGACAATACAAAGCCATCTCAGAATATCTTGTTATACACACTAGCTGTGACAGTTCTGGGGCCTCCATGTCTATGACGACTGAACAGTGGTGCCTCATGTACCCTGTAATAACAATTTTGCGGCCTTTTGAACATGCCACACAGGCAGTGAGTCTACCTCCATTAGCCAATCAATTCTACTGCTGCGGGTGTTGAGGCAGACATTAGTGAATATACAGCATAGCCTTGATGTTGCTAGAGGCAGTGATAGCAGTATGTTGTTGCAACACATGCTGACAGTATTTGACCAGAATCATCATGTTGTGAGCATTCAGTGCAGTGACAACTTTGCCATAGCAACAATGCTGGACCCACGATACAAACGTGGAATTGCATCAGTACTGGAGGGAAGGCCTGAACAGGTAAAAAATATCAGTGGTCAACTGGTGTGCTTGGTCCATGGGGCACAGAAGTCACGTGCCAAGGTCAGCAAACCTAAGCAGCATAATCTGGCTGAAGGTGTACCTGGAGGACCATCAAGCATATCCTGCAAGGGAAAGTGGACTGCAGTTCCAGGTGGTCTGTCATCCAAAGTGGCTGGCATCAACCCACTTTGGGAGGCTTTGTCTCAAGTGGGTATTTGTGAAATAAATGATTCCGGAGAACAGGATGATGCATCAACAACTGGACTTAGTGTGGCACAGAGAATAGTTGAGTCATATTTGTCTGAAAACAGGCATCTGACAATAATTGATGATCCTCTTTTGTACTGAAGTGGAAAGGTCAGTGAATGGCCAGAGCTGACTGAAGTGGCACTGAAGTACCTCACATGCCCACCCTCCAGTGTAAGTGTTGAGAGGGTATTCAGCTCAGCAAGTGCAATAGTCAGGGATCGGCAGACAAACCTGTCTCCTGCAAATGTTCATTTGCTAACATTCATTAAAATGAATGAGAGGCACATACCAGCATAGACTGCAGCCTCGGTATTTGTACCCCAGCCTAGTCATCGTGGTCTTGCTGAATGGGAAATGGACCATCCTGGTGGCACTGGCAGTGGCTGCCTGAAACGGCCCACCACTGATGTAGATGATGACACAGTGGAGAAAGAATTTCCCAGTGGTCTGACTTCAGACATCGATGACTGTGAGTGTGCCCCCCGGACCACCACCACCAGGACTGATGTTAGCCACTGCCACCATGAGTCTGTCTGCCCCCAAGACCACCACCACCACTGGGACTGATGTTAGCCACTGCCACCAGGAGTCTGTTTGCCACCAGACCACCACCACAACTGGGACTGATGTTAGCCACTGCCACCATGAGTCTGTCTGCCCCCCGGACCACCACCACCACTACCGGGACTGATGTTATCCACTGCCACCACTGAGCCTGAGTCTCTCTGGACCACCACATCCATCAGCCACTGACACAAAGCTTCTTAATATTTAAACCATAAAGTGAGTATTTGTACTCATGTTTGTTATGCTGCTTCACTTCCTTTAGTTGTATGTTTTGTTTTCTGTAGCTTTTCAGATCCGCAATGGTAAAACACATATGGTACACTTCGTTTCTTTTACAGGGTAACAAGAAAAGGCTCCATCGCTACAAATTGTTGGGAATGGTATGTATCTGTACCGTGCAGACAGGAAGCGATGTAATATCCATGTGATAGCCATTCTGGTAAGTATGAAGATTTTATTTCATCCATTTCATTGAGTTGGAAAGGCTGCAGCAAATATTGCAAACAGGTCGTGTTAGTTGACAAGATGTGGGTTTGAAATGTAACTTGACTTTAGATTGAAATTTGAGAACCAGAAAGGGACACATAACAATTAAGTCGTAAGAAGTCATTCATTTCTTTTTTTATGACACTTCCAGATGCTTTGTTGTTCTGTCAAAGTGGTCTTATCCAAAAAAGTCGTTCAACATCAGGCACCCCCCTCCCCCAATCTTGGGTTCACATGTAACATGCAGAAGTTGTTTCATTACATGATCAGGACCATCCTAACAACCAGTCTCCAGAAGGATGCTGATGAAATCTGTGAAGAAGTAACAAAATAAGAAACCATTAGAGACAAACCTGCAAATATGATTCCCCCACCCCCCCAAAAAAATACTTACCTTCATGTTCTTGAGAGTTACCACTTTCCAATTTCAGTGCAAAAAATTCTCATTGAGCACTGGAATGTGCACACCAACAGTTTCTGTGTGACCTGTGATGCAGAACAATAGCATGAGTACATGTCCATGTCAGCCCCCCCCCACCTACAAAACACACAACCATATATATATATTTATACAATGGCAAGAAAATTTCCTGGACTCTGATTGGCCAGTGTGTGCTTGAGACAGTGATGATATTACACAATAACATCACTGTGTTGATTTTACTGATCTTGGGCTTTTTTTTTCGGAAACAAAAATATATCGCCTCACTAAAAATCTACTAAAAACATTTTTATTTTTATTTTTGTTTTGAGCCATTGTATAATTGCGATAAGGCACTCCAAAGTGTGTGTTATCGTGTAATAACATCACTCCTAGGGTGGTGGAAGCACTCGGCTTCACCTCGTGCTTTAGACCACCTCAGGAGTGAGGTTATTACATGATAACACACACCTTGTCATGCCTTATTGCTTAAATATATACTCACCAAGGCTACTATTAGTGTACAGCCAAAGGGCACCCTTCAATCCAGTTGAGATGATCACATTGCATTTGCTTGAATCGTCTCGCAGAACACTTTGGACCAACAACACGACGCTCACAGTCATCATTTTATACTGGGGTATGTGCTGAAACACTCTCATTTCACTGTGTTGCCACTTGTCAATTTTCTGCACACAAGGAGGATGCATTTTGGAACGACAGAAAAAAATCTGGGACTCTGTGCCACCACTGTGTGCATGACTGAGTGTGCCATTAATTCTGGGAGACTTTGTATGTGCTGAAACAGTCTCATTTCACTGTGTTACTACTTGTCAATTTTCTGCACACAAGGAGGATGCATTTTGGGCCAACAGAAAAAAATATGGGACTCTGTGTGACCACTGCACGCATGACTGAGTGCGCCATTAATTCTGGGAGACTTTGTATGTGCTGAAACACTCTCATTTCACTGTGTTACCACTTGTCAATTTTCTGCACACATGGAAGATGCATTTTGGGCCTGCAGAAAAAATCTGGGGACTCTGTGCTACCACTGCATGCATTATTGAGTGCGCCATTAATTCTGGGGGACTTTGTATGTGCTGAAACACTCTCATTTCACTGTGTTACCACTTGTCAATTTTCTGTACACAAGACAGATGTATTTTTCCGCATGCAGAAAAAATATGGGGACTCTGTGTGACCACTGTGTATGTGACTGAGTGTGCCATTAATTCTGGAGAATTTTGTATGTGCTGTAACATTCACATTTCAATTTGTTACCACTTGTCAATTTTCTGGACACAAGATAGATGCCTTTTGTGGATGCAGAAAAATGAGGCACCAAAACAGCGTACAAACACACACACACAGACACTTAACAGAAGGAAGGGGACCCAGAATACAAAGTGTCACGCATATGGAAGACAACAAAAAAAGGGCATAATTAAATACAAGGGTCAGGAATGGTGGAGGAATACATTTTATGAAACAGTAAGGAAGGTGTGGGGAGGCACAAGGTTTGAGGAAACAAAACTAGTGTGGGATCCCATGGTGATCCAGCAGCAGTTCCAGCATGGACATAATTTGCAGCTGATGTCCCTCTATGTGATCCAGCCACTGCTCCACAGTACTCATCCTCTCACTGTTTTCCTCAACAGCACTCCAGAGAACTGCCAAGTCAGCCTGTGTTACACGCAGTTCTTTGGGGTCCATACGTTCTACAGTCTGACCTGCTGGTGGTGGTGGTGGGGGGGGGTGCTGGTGGAGCAACAGGTGCTGCTGTGGCCCTCCTCTTCTTAGGGATGCCGCTATGCACAGCTGCACCATCTGCCACAGAATGACCAGCAGGTGCAGACATGGTCTGTTCTGCGGCTGTCTTCCACTCCAACTGATGGTGATTAAGCAGTCTCTAGGTGACTCCCCCGGGGGCCACGGTGCACCTCCACCTCACACAGGCAACACTTGGCTACACTGCTGTCCCCCCGACACAGTCAAACAACTGCCAAACAATGGAGGTGCGGGGATGAACAGGCACAGGCAGGGGAGGGCCATATGAACTGGTAGTCAGCCGGTCACACTGCTCAACATAGATGGGATCCACACCTGGGCCTTGGGGAACAGTCACATTCTGCTCCAGAGGACCTTGTGCTGGACTTGGTGGTAGTGGTGGTTGAACTGCCTCAGAGTCAGGAGGCAGTGCTGGTCCTGTTTCTGGGGGTTGAACACTCACAAGTTTAGAGAGGTCCAACAGAAATGGGTGCCTATGCCCCCCACGCATGCGCGCAGTCACGACGCGTACTACCGTGCTCTCCCAGAGCTGCCCCCGCCCCAGACATTTCCTCACCCTGCTCCATCTCTCTTACTATGCTCCCTCAGTCCGTGCAATCAACTCACAGTGTTATACATGCACAGCACACACACAGTCACACAGACACAAACAACTAACTAAGTTATAGAGGTAAGAAAAATAAAATTTACAGAAAGAACCAATTAAGCAAAGAATAGTACAGAAAAGACAAAAAAATGTAGCTTTTAAAAAAGCTGTTGGGTTACAATCAAAGTTTAACTCTCCTCCTCACTCTGATCTCAAAGCATCAGCACTTCAACATACTACTCTCTCTCCACACTCCTCTCTCTCAGTCTGCACAGGAGAAAGTGAAACTGTCTGCCTGTATGACTCACTTCCTTCCTGCCTGGCTAAAAAGCATGTGACTTACAGTACTGTAAGCCATGTGATGTGTGGGGGGGGCTACCAAATCTGAAACACCAAGTGAGTCACTTAGAATCATAATGAGAGACCCGAAGTCCATTAAAAACAATGTCTTTGCCTTACTTCGCCTTGCCATTCTGCCTTAACGAGAAGTGGTAATGACAAGGTGGAGTGAGCAATTTGCATTGCCCACTCTGCATAGCGGAGTGGCAACGTGAAGTGCCCACTTCGCGTTCACTTCACTGGCAGAATTTAAAATTCGCTGCATCTCTAACTGTAAGTCATATAATGTGTGGGGGGCTGCCAATAGACTTGTCACTCCGCTTTACTTCACATTAAGGAGGAATGACACCACAAAGTAATAATTACAAGGTGAAGTAAGCCTTTCACAGTGGTCACTTTGCATTGTGGAGAGCCAACGCGAAGTGCCCACTTCCTGGGCACTTCACCGGCAGAATTTAAATTCGCTGCATTTCTACATGTCAACATAGTTTGTTAAAAATTAAAACATTTTTTAAAATCTGCATATTTTATTAAAAATCATTTCATACATTACATCATACAATGGTATAGTTCTGTTCTATTTAACAGGACTTTTTACACCAAGAGAATGAACAAGCAGCCATCTAAGGCCCTGTCCACACTGCAGCCTGAAAACCCTTCTGTAATGTTACAGAGGGTGTAAACTGCATCGGTTATGGCGTGCATTTACACTGGTAACGTTACAGCAGGCGTTTTCGTAACGTTAATAGAAACCTCTCAGAGGTGGTTTCTACAACCGTTACAGAAACGGTCACAAGGCTGTAACGTTATTGCCTGCCATTTAAACGCATGACTGTTTAGCCCCCAGTCATCCACTAGACCAGCAGGCAGTGCACCACAGAGGGGCTCTTGGGAGGCAGAAGAAGAAGGAAGTGCTGGGAAGGCAGAGAGGCACGTGAGTAGTGTAACCACTGCAGCGAGGTGGAAACGGTGCAGGGTAGTGCCTGCACAATGTCCGAGGCACGGACCCCAGATCAGCTGGGTGCACACACCCAAGAGAGGTGCAGTCAGGAGGCACAGTGTGCCAATAGGGGGTGCTGCCTGCAGCAGCTGTCCAAGAACTGTGAGGGGGGAAGAGCACTGGTTCCCAGGGCAAACAGTGGGCAAAAGCCATGGGGAGGCATCAGCAGACACCAGCACTGTGTGCCACAGGTGAGAAGGGGTCCCCAACAGCTGCCATAACACACAACCAGCCCCCAGAGGACAGCAGTACCAGAGCACACCACAACAGCACCAGCACAGAGTGACCCCTGCCCCCAAGCACTGCCTGTGACTGGTGGAGGGTATACAAGACTGTGATAATCAGTGACCACAGCCACATGCCATGCTGCCCACCTGCAGGACTGTGTCAGATCATGGTGCCACCGGGTCAGATGAGGCTACAAAACTCCTGGTGGAGTTCTGGACCCAGGAGAAGGTGCAGGCAGAGATAGCCAGTGCAAGGCACAACACGAAGGTGTATCAGAAGGTATCGGAATACCTGTTCATGAATGGGGTGGAGCGGATGGCAAAGCAGTGCCATGACAAGATAAAGCAACTGAAGGTGTGGTACCATAAAACCAGGGACAGCAACAGACGCTTGGGGGGTGCTCGTGTGGTGTGCCCCTTCTATAACACATTGGATACCATACTGGAAACACGGCCTACCACCGAACCAGCATTCATCCTGAAGAGCTCATAGGTGGCCAGCCCTGAACTGGACAAGGAGGATGATGGGGACACCACTGGGGATGCGTGCTAGCACCTGGGGAATGAAGACAATGATGGTGTGCAGCGGGAGTGCCCCGACACAGGTAAGTGTATTGTGCAATGTGTACACTGGGTTCTTGCATGCCGGTGGGGGTGTATCCTGGGCACACAGCACAAGGTGATAGGCATGGCATGGGTGGTGGCACAGGCTCACTCTAGGGAGTTTGCATGTGGCATCTGTGGTGTGCGTAGGTACACAGGTGAGTGGGGAACATGGGCTTGGGGCTGGGGTTGGCCATGTGGGGTGGGGAAGGGGTACCCACAAGTGTGTAATGGTGAGAGGTGTGTGTTCTACCATTCCAGGGCAAGACCCCGGTGACAGGACACCGGTGGACACTGACGCAGTTGAGGTCTCCCCAGTGTCCTTGGCCCTGCAGGATGTGATGCAAGAAACCTCCAGTGATGGCTCCACCATGGGAGGAGGCCACCATGTGAAGCTGCAGGATGACCTGGCACCCCTGGTGAACCTGAGGAAGATGAAGTCAAAGACAGCAGGGATGGTGGACATACTTGGGGCGGTGCTGGAACCTATGCATAGGATGTTGCAAGAGCACCACAGGGAGCTGATGGACTTGGAGAGAGAGTGGGCATGGGAGGAGAGGGCATTGGAGGAGAGCTTATGGAGACAGGAGGCAGAGCAGACAGAGCAGTTCTTCACACAGATGGTCCAGTTACTGGCCATGCAATGCCAGCAGCCACCCCCTACAGCTGCACTGCAATGGCTGTGTGCCACCCCCATGGCACACACCACCGCAGCCCCATCCCCTGTGCCTTGTTCCCTCCAGGGTGTGCCACCTTGCCAGTGGACACTGAGAACCACAGTGGCATGGACGACCCTGCCATCAGCCACCAGTCCACCACTAGCGGACAGACAGGCTGCGTGGCACAGGCAGCCTTCACCAGGATGCATCCCCCAGCTGTGCCAGCACCCCACAGGTGTGACACCCCACTACAGGGTGCAGTGTACATGTGTGCTGTCACTGCCTCCACCACCCAGCTGCCCACATCCAAGGCAACACCAGCTGGTGCCAGCATGGCACAACTGTACCCCACAGGGGTAACACCAGCCACTGCTGGTCTGCACACAGCACCCCAACCCCTGATGCATGGTGCTGCTGCTCAGCACAGTGCTACCCCCTTGGATCCCACAGCAGGCATGCACAGCTTCACACAGGACCTGTACAGTGATGGGTTCCAGTGGACAACCCTGTGATAACCTGTGCAGCATGCAGGGGTTGGCTGACTGGTGTGTCCTGCCAGTTGCCACACGGGACTCCTTTTTTGATTTCCCCGCTACTCTGGGGATGCCACTGTGGTCCACCCAGTGACAACAGTGCTTGGTTCATGTTGGTACAGAGCTATGTGCTGGCTGTGGCACTCAGATGAACAGTGCAATTCCTGGGTCGCATTCACTTTTGTGTGGCATCTCTGCAACATGCGGTGTCAGGGGGTTCTGATGCAGTATGGCCACACGGGTGCCTGGGTTAGGGCACCACCTGTGCATGGTTATGTTTTTTATTGTTTCAGGTGACAGTACAGTGGCCCACATGTAGGTTCCTTTGTAAGGTTGGTGTATGGTGCCGCTAATATGGTGGCCCAGCATTGTGTATTGCAATTGTTTGTTCACATGACAGTGTCTGTTTTCTTTGGGGATATGTGGTGTTACACAGCCATGCATGTGGTCCACTGCATGGCCATGCTGCTGCTGCACATTGTTTACCTGTGTTAATGCCACCAGAAGTCATGGCAGCATTGGATTAAAGGCTGTCTTCTGTCACCATACCGTGTTGCTGGTTTGCTTGGGTGGTGTGCATGCATGCGCACATTGCTTTCTGGGGCACAGTGGGACTTCCAATTCCATGGGTTGCTGGTGTGGAAGTCCTGGATGTGGGCCTTGGTTTGCCATATCCTGGTGGTGCACCACATGCCTGTCTGTGGGATGCAGTGGGGTCCCTGTAGCCAGCATGTGTTGCTGCATCACTGCATGCCTTCATGCCATGTGTAGGGGCCCCCCCTCATTATGGTTCCACACTTTCAGCTGCTGCTGCCCACCCTTGGTCCCCCACAGGTGCACATGGGCACACATTGCTGTAGGATACCGAGGCATGTTGTGCCGCACTCAGTGTGCCCTGCATAGACTAGCAGCTGGGTGTTCATTCAGGTGGGTTTCTGTCTTCACTGCTGTCTTCCCCAGGTGCACCATGGGATGCACTCCACATTACAGGGGTTGGGTGCACACATTGTTCACATCTCAATGTGGACAGGCTGTGCCAGTTCCAGACCATTTTCACACCTGTTCCCTGGAAGTGTGGACACACTGTTACGTCATCAGCCTGTAACAGTTTCAAACCATTTCAGCCCTGTTGGGTGCAGTGGGGATGGGGCCTAAATCTCTATAGAGGTCATACAGGTCACTGAAAACCTTGTACTCAAGAAATGTAAGTAGGCTTTGTCTCCTATATAGGTGATGCTACTGACTCAACAATTCCAGCCATTATGTGCTCATTTTACACTGTGAGAAAGCTATTAAATTGTCAATATAGATGGGATGTAATTTCAGCAAAATCCTTGTATACTGCAACAAACCTGCATTGCAGCCTCAAAAATGCATGCAAACTGTAATAACATTTCATAAACATAACAATAACCAAAGTGGCTATGCTCTGTGTTTCTTACTAAAAGTCATTCTGCAGGGATCTCTCCATAGTCAGACAAAATTCTTAAATTCTTAAATGCCAGGCTAACATCTTCAATAAAAATAAAAGTATTTTAAAAATGTTTTATATATGTTTATGAAATGGGTAATAACATAATTTAAAACCCACTATCCTGACTGGATAAAGTATGTCACATGACTGTGCATTATTCCACAATGACTGCATGCCTGAACTACTTTCCAGCTCTCAAAACCTTCTCAACAGCAGTGAGATCACTCCACACCAGGTACAGATAGGCAGGTAGCCCCCCCCCCCCACATACAGCAAGAATACTCAGACTGCCACCCACAGGCTTAAGTACAATAAATTAATATACCAGTCCCACAGTGTACACAATGATGTAGTTGATACTGCCATCATTTTTAAATAAAACATCATTTAAAAGTGTTATCTGGTTGATCCTGTTATTTTTAATGTGTCTTAGTGTACAAGGACTTTTACTTTTATTCCTGTAATGTAGCATGACCAACGCTCAGTACTGGTAAATGACATACTGGAAGACTTTTAAAATAAGCTTCTCTCTGTTGAACAAGTAAGAAAACTTTGGACTTTGTGTTTACTTCAGTTAGTTTTGTGTGAAAGAAGTGAAGGTGTGTATGGAGAGGAGAGTGAGCGTGGAGCACTTTCACTTTTATAGCCGAAATGTAGTGTGACCGTGTGGTGCCAATAACAATAAGTACTATACTGACAGAGGTTTAAACTAAGTCCCTCTCTATTCACATTCTAAGTAAAGTCTATCTTTTATCTTAACTTTATGTAGCTTTCTGTAAAATAAGATGCCAACTGTAGCCAAAGCAGAGTCAGTGCCTAGTGAGTCAGCAGCCTCAGAAAGGTAGACACGAGCCAGAGTGAGTGTTGATATAGCGGCAGCACAGGGGACAAAAATAGTTTCTAGTTCATTGTGTGTGTGTGTGTGTGTGTGTGTGTGTGTGTGTGTGTGTGTGTGTGTAGGGTCTGAAATCTACTTTTACAATTATTGGACTTACATTGTCTGGTACAGGCAAAAAAAGAGGTTGTATTACATATTTTGCAAGGTGGTTTTTATCCCTTTCACAAATGTAGTTTCTGGAAAATATATGGGGGAAGATTCCCCATATATAAAGATGTCTTCAGAAATAATTATGTTAGTCTGGAAGAAGTGATGTGTTTGGAGTCCAAGCAGCTATCAAAATGCCTTTACTGGTTTGAATTTGGTAAAGAGAGGGGGACTCAGAAATAATAAGGTTTTCCTTAGTCTATTAATGTTTGTTTATTTGAAGTTACTTGGTTGTTTATTTCAATGCTAAAGTTTGCGCTATTGCAGTTACAAAGGAGTCTCAACTTGGTATGCCCCATTGTGTAAAGCACCAGATTTTCTGATGCCATACTACAAGTTAAGTATCAGAGGTTTAAAATTGTGGGGTTTCTTTAATCTACCTTCTCTAACAAGGAGGGGAGGGCAACTTTCTGAAAAGGGATGTCTCAAATGAAAAAGAAAAATGACTGAGGCAGGGTTAATTTCCCTTCTCAGTCTTACTGAAGCCTTTACTGAAGAGGGCATGACTGGCTGGGATGATGTACACTGTAATCAAACACCCTTTCCATTCAGGAATGAAAGGTTTAACTCAACAGGAAAATAAATGTTAATGTTAAAATTTTTAAAATGTTATCATGCATGAGGTGCCCTTGTGTTATGTAAATATCTGTTTTGGGCATCTGTAGTGGGTACAGTGTTGTTTTCTGGCTATTTTTATGGTCAGCTGATTTTATGTAAGTGGAATGGCATGGTTAAAGCTTACTCCAAAAGATTTCCTTTTACAATGGCAATGCCAAGCCTGTCCATGTACCTACACAACATGTGACAGCTTCCCAGAAAAAAACAAATCAAGTCCATTTATTGAGCAGTTTAACTAGAAAAAAAACATGTAAACACACTTTAAGACAGTTTATTTTGTCCACTATAATGCCTAAGCCAATCACCTTGACTAACAAGGAGCATGGGGAGGGGGGGTGGATCCTCTCTACACCTCCCCTTCCCCATAACTAACTGCTACACAGCAATCTCTGATTCACAACTGTTTTAAAAATATATAAATACTGACATGTCCATGGGAAGCAGACCACCACTTTTTGAACATCAGTAACATTGGTTGTAATACAAGTAACCACCAATACATGATTTCTTGCCAATCTATTCCAACTAAGAATAAAAAACTAAAAATGGTGGCATTGTTCTGACCACTGTCATTGACCTCTTCCAAGACCTGGAAGCAGGGCATATCCATGACCTTGTCAAGGATTCATGAATATCCAAATGGTATTGTCCTCACTGCTGGACATCGGCCTGCACTAATGGGTGTCTGCCCAAGTCCATGCCTTTTTCTCTCACAACTGCTAGAAACTTAGGTTATGTCACACCACACCCTAATCAAGGACCTTGCTATTCAACTCACCATTGCTCCATCCAAGAAGCCACATATGTTTCATTTACTGTATCTTTACCAGTGTTTGAGAAGAAATCCTCAGTCTTCAACGGACTGGCATGTGTGCACTCTGCTGGACATTTACAAGCAATGAATCAACCTTCCTCCACTGCTGGTGTTTCACTGTCATACTGACTGTTGTTCCTTGAAGGGATACAGGTACCTGTGCAGGTGTAATGTGTTCAACATAGAAACACCTGTGTATGGTTATTACATACTTAGGTTACCTTCACTGAATGCATCTGAACCCACTACTGAGCACCCCTTTTCTTCAAATGCTACTCAAGTGACCAGTGCTACAGAAGACTTCATCCAGCCAACCAGCAGCCAGCAACATGAATATCTCAAGATATTTGCCTCTGTCATGCATCCAGTACAACTCACCAAGTGATGTCTGCCACAAGTCAAAATAACATACAATATGGATGGACAACATTGTGTTGTGGCCAATCTCAAGAAATTTTCTTATGAACATCTCACTTGTGTTGTTGACATTCCTAATGTCTGCTTTGTTCCTCATAAATTCACTCTTCTTGGGTTTAGGGCTGGACATAGCACCACCACTGCCCTGCTCGAGTTCATGAGCTACATTCATAATTCCCTGGACCAGGGTTGGATGGTTGGTGCTGCATTCATTGACATAACCAAGGTATTCAACACAGTTAGCCATCCCCTCCTGGTGGAGCAACTTTCTAACCTTGGTCTCTCCCCCAATGATGTGACTTGGTTCAGGAGTTACCTTCTGAATCAATCACAACAAGTAAAGATTGCCGATGTCCTCTTGGATACCAAATCTGTCAAGTCAGGAGTCCCATAAGGATCAATCCTTGGTCCCATCCTGTTCAGTGTCTTTCTGAATTTTCTTCTCCTTTCCTGCCGGGGATGCAAGTTCTATATGCGGATGTTGCAGCCCTCTTTACTAGTGCTATTGATCCCAAGGGGTTGAACATGAGCTCTAACAAAACTTTGCTGCAATAGAAAATTAGTCTTGGACTATAAAAAGACAAAAACCATGCTGCTTGCAACTGCCCAAAGCAAGCACAGATACTATCCTAAATGATGCTGGAGCTTCACTGGAGCGAGAACCTCATTTTAATAATCTAGGGATCATGGTTGATAGCACCATCTCTTATGCCAGGCATATAGATAAATTATCCAAAGCCATCAACATGCAAATTGGGCTCTTGCACAGAGATAGGCATAGTCTGACTCCCGAAGCCCTAAGCACTGCTATACACAGCTCAGTGGTCTCACTTGTGGACTATGTTATTATCATGTATGGGTTGGCCACAGCCATGTCCCTCAAATGTATTACAACAGCACTAAATAAGGCCTGCTGGCTCCTCACAGGTGCAGGGCATCTAACCCACACCTGTGACCCATATGCACAGGCAAACTGGATTCAGTTCAATGGTAGACTTCGATACAAAACCTGTCTCCTAGCTAAGAAGATTGTCTTTGGGTATCTTACCCCTATGACCAACTCACGTCGAACCAGAGGCTCAGTCTACCAATATTTCAAGATCCCTCAATGCTGTACCTTCCAAGGTCAAAGGTCTTTTGCCTACCAAGCCCATGAGCTCTGGTTCAACTTGCTTGCTATTGATATCTCATCTGCTGCTACCTTAGGAGCCTTCACATGGAAGATTGAACTCCATATTATCTCTGACTCTGCATGTGATTAGACCCTCTAACTGCTTGTGCCAACTTGCCACATATCACCTTGGCATAGCCCCTGTGACTTATGTCCACTCTCCCATGCAGTTAAGCAATCTGTCGAGGCCCCTGGGCTGACTTACATTCTCCCCTGCACCAGATCACCTATCGCTGCCACTGCTGCTCTCTCTGTCATTACCCAACATCCTTACACTCTGTAATTGCACTTAGGTAATGGACACACTTTTTACAATGCCCTTAAGCTACTCTACATTTTCACTGTATGTAATGACTCTTGCTCTTCTGTAAATTTGTAGTAGTGTAATAGTGTCATTCTAATTGCTGTATTACCAATCTATTATTTTCCTCCCTTTGTTCATGTTCTTGTTATTGTCTTGATTGTTGATGTGGAACCTATGTAAACAGCTTTTGCTCAAAGGTATTATTTGAATAAAGAATAAATAAATATATAAATAAATAAATATATAAATCAGTCAATCAATCAATCAATCTGTGACCACCCCAGTACCCACTCCTGAACCAGACTACTTTGACAGTAGCCTTGACTCTGAATACTATAGACCAGTATTTATTGGTTTTTATGTGCATATTGACTCACTCATCCTGAATCTTATTTCCTGTTAGACAGAAAAGATACTCACCTTATACATATCAGCAATACTATTCAGAAATCTGAAAAATATTTAATGGATATAATACATAATGATGATTTACATCTTGTTTTAACTCATAAATTACAAAAAATATATCAACAAAGGAACTCTCTTATTTAGAGAGAGTGGGGGGCTACCTATCCGCTTAGAAACAAAGCATGTGCACATATACCTCAGAGCCTATTTATCAAACCAAAAAACAACAAGTGGGTAACCACTTATTTGAGGTCAACACAAAACAAACCAAAGAACACAGTATTCCATCAAGTAACATTTATTAAAAAAATAGCAACACTAAAAAATATACTGAGTAGATCTACTCCTCTCACACCCAAAAGATTCAGTCTCTCAGCAGTCCTTCTGTAGGAAAGATAGTGAATCCATGCTTAGCATCTATAAACAGTGCTGGTGCAAAAATGAGAGACTTTCTTCTCCTCAGTGCAGCAATATTGCGAACTTTAAAGTGCAAAATTCGCAATATGGCTAATAATTACACTAAAGTGCTAGTGCGCATAGCAGAAGAAGCTTTTGCAAGGAAAGAATATGCACCAAATAACAGCATGCAGGATGCCAGAAAAAAATGGCAGAGAGGCCAAACAAAGTAAACCCGGAAGCACGCTTACGTATCAACCGGTGAGGTCACCATAAGAGGGTGCTCCCTCTAGTCCTTCATGCACCTTTGAAAGATTTAAAATGGCAGTGCAAAAAAAGATTATAGGTAAAAAATGCAAACTTGATGTGTGACATACATAAGCAAACCCACAAACTATTAAAGCATTTAAATTAACCGTGCACTGTGATAAAAATAGAAGCAGAGCACAACAAGTCTAACCTCTATATGGGCAGAACATGAAAAGTCATAACCCTTATTAAAGTCCATTAGCAGACAGAGATGGAAAGCCATGTCTGCGAATAAGCAGAGCCCCCAAGTCATATTTGGGATCTCACGGTTGCATAAAAAGACCTAAAGGGACAAGAGGTTAGAAAAGAACAAGGGGTAAAGGAAGAAGAAGGGGGGAGTGGGGAGAGAGAAACAGAAAAATCGGAAGAGAGAGAGAAAAAATGATTACTATTGCAATCAGTTATAAAAAATTAAAAACAAGTATTTCTCAGTGTTAGAGGCAACAATTATTTTTGTAAGTAGCTATACAGAGGGATCTCTTCATTTAATCCATATGGCACCAAGCATTCCAGAGTGGAAATCCAGTAAACTTCCCTTTGCAAAAGACAAGTGCCCAAATCACCTCCTCGTAGACCCAGCTCTACCTTTTTAATGCCTATAAATCTTAAAGAGGTTGGATACTGTGGCAGTCACAGAAACATAGTACACAGAGAACCATGACTGGGATGTTAACATACCAGGGTATACAACCTACAAGAGAGACAGGGAGGGTAGACAAGGGGGAGGAGGAGTTCTTTATGTAAGGGAATGGATAAAAGCAATGGAACATCCCTGTCCTTACTGCCTTTGTCATTTTCTCCATTTACCCCTGCCCTTCTCCCTATTGACATCTCTATCTTGGTGTTTACCTCACTAACTACCCTGATTATTTTTGGTTGGGGGCAAGGATTTCATCTAGGATCCTGGTTCCCTTCCTGGACAGATGCAGACCATCACACCAGTATAGGCCTGCATCACTCCAGGTGGACCCCTAGTCTCCAATGAAACCAAACCCCTGAGCTGTGCACTAGTTTTTCAACCACTGATTGAATTCCATGGTGTGGAGCAACCTAGCCTCACCCATGCCATAGACAGGCAGCACCACCGAGAAGGTTACTGTGTGTGCTACTTGTCTAAGGCCCCAACCCAACTCCAAAAACTCCTCATGCACTGTTCTGATCCCTTTCTCAGCCAGGTTATTTGTCCCTAGGTGGACAATGACATCCAGGTCTCTCCCCCATGTAGCTGCTCCTGCAATCCTGAGGATTCGCTCCCTGTCCCTCCAAGCCATGGCACCTGGCAGGCACCTTTCCTCCCTCTCCCCTCCCTTCCCCAGTTCTACCCTCCTAACAATGGAGTCCCCCACTAGGAGTTCTTTCCATCCTCTGGGGGTTCCCATGCCACCCCCCTGTGGGTCTCATTTGTGGAGGTTCCCAACATCCTTCTTGTTCTCACTGTGGGTGCCTCTATAGAGGAGCCACACTCTGCCAGAGTGGCATATGAATTGTGGAGAGGTACAACTGGAGAGATTCACCTCTTTTCCATCAACCCTCACCCTCCCTGAGCCCACTGTGGTTCAACCACTCCTATTTCTTGCTACCCTCTGAGGCAGCAGTGGTGGCTCTGGTGGTCCCTGAGTGGGAGAGGCAGTCCCCCAAATCCTGGCCAACTCATCCTGGAGATGAGCAACTTCATCCCTCATCCCAGAGAGGTGCCTGCAGAGAGGACAACACCACATCCTCCAGAAGGTTTCTCAGAAGATTGCTGCTCCACAGCCACTGCACTGCATCACTCTTATCATGTCTTATTTCTGGTCCCTTAACTGCTCTTTTGAATACTTACACTTTCCTCTGTTTATTTATTTTTTTATATATATCATTTTTTTCTCCTTACTTACCTACTGCCTCCATGCCCTTAGAGCTCCTGATCTTCCTGTTTTGAGACATGAAGTTCCTGTATTTCTCAGTAGTCTTCTTACTTGCTCAAAATCAGACCTCCAGCAGCTTGGGGGAGGGTGGATGGAGAGCTACTATTTTCCTTCTAAGATGGTAAGTCTTTTGTGGCTCTGTGATCACTCCCTTCTTGCTCCCAAACAAGAAGTTCCTATTAGTCAAATCCTCTGCCTATAAAAGGAAAACTGGCTAAGGGTGGGTGGGGGGAAGGAGAGGGGAGGGAAGGAGGGCAATATAGTCCCAGTAGAGATGCATATTTCAACCAGCACCTCCTTCCTCTTTCTGTTCCTGCCTGTCCTCTGCTAGAAGCTATCTTGGGCAGTTTTTAAATCCTGAACACCTGGCTTCCTTCTGGTTAAGCCACTCCCCCTAATTTACAGCTCCTACACCTAGATAACTGTACAGATAACAGTTCACTTTAGCCAACTCAGACAAACACACTAACTCTTTTTTTTTGTTTGTTTGTTTTTACCCTAAATTGTAGTGTAGGTTCCAGATGTAGAGTTCTACTTCTTTAGTCCCAGTAGAGAAGTATATTTTTAACAGTACCTCCTTCCTCTTGCTGTTCTCTGCCTGTTCTCTCCATATTAAAACATAACAAAGTTATGAACCTGCATTCAAATTTACAAATGCAGGCTCCTATCATTGCTAATACACAACCCACACAGTGCACCACAACACATTCAATACCCCGGGACTTCTATACCAGTAGCGAACATCCAGCATTGACAAATATTTGTTTTATTTGTGACACAGACAGAAACAGCAAAAACATAGTATTGATACTATTTTTTATACTGGCAGAAAATATGAATACTATGTTTTGTATCGATACATAAAATTAGATTGTGTGTTTTTTTGTTGTTGTATATGTTACATTTTTTAACTTTTCTGAATTTTCAGAATACTACACTTTATTTAAATCAAAACTGTATTGTACAGCAAACTTCTGATAATTTTCATGTCCCCAGAGCCCTGTCCAATAAAACCACAGACTACCATTTGAGTGGATGCTCAGTCAGCAATTAATTTATTATAATCTCTTCCAAATGTCCAATTTCACAATAATTTCATCCTCATATCTTACAACCTTATGTTCACCATATCTTTAATATACACAAATTACATAAACCACATTTTCTCATTGTTTTCCCTTCTTGCCTCCAATGTAAATCTGGGGGGGGGGGCTGTCACAGTATTCATAAACAACCTTTCCATTCTTGTTTTCTCTTCTTGCCCCCCCAGACGTACATCTGGGGGATGCTCTCTTTCTTTTCTTCTCTTCTTGTTGAGTACGCATGTACACACATACCACTCATCCTTCTGGTGTTCTGCGGTCCTCTGAGTCAGATTACCCCACCCCATTCTCGTTCTCCCTCTCCTTTTTCTGTGCCCCTTCTTCTCTGCCATCTACCTTCAGCAGTCCTGGCAGACCTGCTGTCCACCTTCAGCAGTCTGTCCCTGTCCTGCACACATACCCCTTTCTTTTCCCCTTTCCCTTCTTCTAACGGTGGGTGGGTGGGAATTTTACTGAAGCAAATTGTGAGCTCTCTCTGCCTTGCCCACACCTTTTAAACCCACCTTTGCTCACCCCTCTCTCTCTCTCTCTTCCTTACCCAATCACCTTCCTTTTCTCCTGACATGATGTCATGAGACTCTTCCCCTCTCTGAAATCCCACTGCCTGTCCTTCTTCCTGAGTGGACTGCCCTCAAGTTCCACCTCCCTGGCTAACCACCCCTCCCCCCTTTCCTGCCACATGTCCCCTGCCTAGCATCCACTCCATTGTTCAGGGCCTGAGACAAATGAATCTGCCTTTTTAGGAGGCAAACCTCCTTTGTTTTAATCCCCTAATTGTGTTGTGAACATTTCATTCTCCCCTCTAGCAGCCTTACTCTTCCTTGCTTTTGCAGGCTTTGCCTGTAAAAAAAAAACATTAAAAGATCATAAAAAAAATAAGTTGGGAGTTGGTGGGAAAACAGCTCTGAACTAGTGATCACAGCACAGCAGATTTATTAGTAGCACAAGAAGGGATGTATACAATCCCAAACTTTGAAATTTAAAAGGGCTAACTTGGGGATTATGAGGGTTGTGTTCAGAGGAGGTGGTGAGTATAAGTTAGAAAAGAGTGTGCTTATTCTTAGATATAACAGCTGATAGTATCTTCTAACCATTTCCAAAAATAACCTTTTATGGTATTCTATAATGCTTTAAATAATTTTTCAAAAGCTGTAACATTTAACTGCTAGGCATAGCAACTTAAGGTTTTTTCAGTGAAAGTTTGGAGACCAACCAACATGAAGCTATCCTAACAATGTATTGCTACATAGCAATAAAATGCATTGTTAAAATAACAGGACTTTTAAAAACTTAGTGAACCATTTTCTGTTTTATATATTGATATATGGAAGCTGATAAAATATCATATCAATGTATCAGCTTAGCTGATGCCAAGCTTTCCTTTAAGCAACATTTATGTTTCTAACTCTCAGAGCATACCTCTCAACCTCTTGCCTCATGAATCAGGGACAAGGCTTAAAAAAATCAGGGACAAAGACCTCAGATCAGGGACACAGCTTATAAACTGGTACTATTCACTTAGAAAGCTGATAGAATAAAGGGTTTTGTGATAAGATGCATTTTCTGAAGAAGAACAAGTCTGCAGCTTCAATGTTTGACATTATTTAGTGTTTTTAATCCCCACTGTTCTGTCACAAAAACACAAATTTTACGAGGGAAAGAGGAAAATGTTGAGGCCAAATCAGGGACATCCCTGAAAATCAGGGACAGTTGAGAGATATGTCTTAGAGTTCTAAAGTCAACCGATTTTAAAGAAATTATCCTCTGAAATGTCTAACTTTGAAACCATGGGGATATTAACTTATTTCACAGCTGCAGCTTGAATTTTCAGACAGCTAATTTTTGCAATTCCTCTCCTCATTTTAACACACAAAATACTCTAGATGTAAAGCCCAATCTAATTTGGTTCATTCTAACCATGTATTCAACATACAGTGTTTATTTTTTACATACAGTAACCATGGGTATGCCCTCTAGGAGGATAATTAGAGGAACATGCATGAGGGGTAAATTGTCTCCTGATCCCCCTCATCCAGGGCTATATGCTCCAATTTGTAGGTATACAGCTCATTGGATTGTGCATATAAGTTTTTGCTAATAATATTAGTAAGAAACACACAGCATGTTATGGCTTTTATTAGAGGGATTACAACAAGCTGCCCACTATTAGTGTACACCTTTCTGTCAGCCTCCATTGACAACTGGATTGTCAGCTTGCTAACCACACACACACACTTATGTGCGCTCACGCACACACACACACACACACACACATACACACACACACTCACGCACACTCATAGCCTAACTCAGAAGTGCAAAATCTACTAGAATTGCAAAAACATGCTGCCCATGAAAACTTAATTGTTTTCCATATGCCAGAGTTATATATCCCTGGGTGGAGAGGAAAGGAAGCGGATAATATTAGTTGCTTTGTTACCCGTACTGATAAGGAGAAGAAAACTGAACTTCTAAGGCCAACATGTGAGAATAACAAGGTAGCCTTGGAAGTTCTATTGATGCCAGTATGTTGTCACATAATTATAAATGAAGCTGGGTATAAGTGAGGGTCCAAGAGAGGTGGGGAGTTGAGATGTGGATACCATCTTGAGAAGACCTCTATCTGCTGCCTTTCTCCCATTGAAGGTAATTTGGCCAGTTTCCTATTCTCTGTAAAGCTAACTGCTACTTAATCTTAGCTCATAGGATTATGCTATGCTTTGTATTGTTACATTGGCTAACCACATCACAAAGGAAACTTGCACCAACTGCTTGTATTCTGTGTGATTATTTTACCAAACACTTCAGTTTCCTTACATACTGGCAGCTCTGGTGTGTTCCCCCAAACATTTAATTAAAAAAGAAAACACAACAGGGGTTTCTGAACCTTGAATGCAGTTATTCCATTAGTAATACAAGGTGTGGGTAGTAATTTTAAAGGTTTGCAATCTTGTTACCAAATTATAGGGGAAGAACTAAGTATATCCCAAGAGTTAGGGTGTCTAATTCATGGTCCAAAGGGACCCGGTTAGCTAGAGAGCATGGAGCCAGTTATTCCAGAAGTTTTACCTAAGCATAAGCCAGATGACTACTGTAAAGAACAGTTTGATCAGTGGAAGGTAGAGAAAAAGGTAGATCAGAAGATGTTGAAGGCTATGTGTGTTCAGGCACTGTGCTTAACCAAATCTGCCTTACAAACTAATTTGGATTCAGCTAGAGAGAACTGTGTTAAACTTGAATTAAAAATTGAGTCTGTTAGAAAACTTAAACACGCCTTGTCCATCAAGGACCAGAAAATACAGTCCCTTGAGGACCAATTGACTAGTTTAACAGCAGTCAACAAAGCATTATCATACAGCATAAATGACAAACAAAACAGAGATTTATGCAAAGAACTTTATCTGCAAGAGCAAGCTTTAAATGACAGAGGCTGGGGACACAAAGGAAAACAGCATAGCAAATAACCTTAACCTTTAAATTAACTTTTCCTATTTTGGGCAACCATCCACATTTGTCTGATACTATCCTTCCTGTCTTATCTGCTATTTCATCTTTAACTAAACTTGGTTTGATCAGCCAAGGTTTAGAAATCTCTTGATGCGCTGACTTCTCTTTCCCTACATGCACACACACACTCACATACATACACGTGGTAGTAAGCGCAACTGTCAGTGAAAATGTTGGCTTTTAGTGCTATGTGTCAGGGTGGTTATGAATTTTATGTTATTTTAGTTTTACATATGCTCAGATGCTATATTACTGTGTGTTATATGAATTCGAAGCATGATTTTTCTACTCTGAATAGCAACTACATTGTTCAAGGTTAAAACACTGCATATTTTGAAAATGTTATCTTAGCTACTGAGAAAAAGCAGCACTGGGAACAGAGAGAATTTGTGTGAGTTAGAGACAGAGAGCGTACTGCAATTAAAGATACTGTACTTTTTTGCTTTGCAGTTTAAAACCATTACTTATATGTGATGACACTGATGATTTTGATAAAAGTGCTATTTGATATTTCAGATTGAATATTTTGCCATATTCCGCTTTGAATGTTTTTGCATTATTCTGTGCTTGAACACAAATGAATGTTTCTTAATAAAAGTACAAAAAGGTATTTTAAAGCACAAGTATGGCACAAGTAGGAACTAATGTGATTAAACCCCTACCTGATATACCATCAATTCTTTATCATTCTTTATTATTCCTTCAGTGGCATGGAGTCCAGGCAACTGCCAGTCTTCTACAGCTTTCACTGGTTTGAACAAATGAAAAGGGGGGGGGCAATGTTTAACTGTGAACAGACACAAGAAGGTTCTCCTTCAGCAGTCAGTGCTTGTTCATTTGAAATTATTTTTAGCTTTTCTATTTCATTGGCACATTTGTGCCATCTCAGTTGCAAAGGGTTCCAACTCTTGGTATACTTCTATTATGTAAGCAACAGTTTTTTTTATACCATAGTGCCTGTTAAGTGTAAGAGGATTAGAATTATTTTAATTTATTTTACTCCCCTACTCTTGGGGGGATGCTTCTTAAATAGGCACGCTTAAACTAAAGCATCTCATTATGTCTTAATCTGACAAACCTTGAATTCTCAGCTGTAGGAGTGACTGGCTGGAATGCATTAGTTGTACTGTAATTCAGAAACACTTTTCTCTCTGAACAATAGTTTTCATTAAACAAGGAAATGAAGTTTATTCTGAAAAAAACCTTTCAATTTCAGTATTTTAAGGTTTTAACATTTTATCATGACTTGGACTCTCCTGTGTTATATGCATACATGGTCTGAAGTATGAAAAAGACACTGTGACTGAGTGGAGGAGACCAACCACCCCCAACATTTTTGTTACCTAATAAATAATAGAGTTACTTACACATCTGGCTGTTGCCTCAGTGCCTCAGATGGCACATCCCTTCCTTATGCCACTTTATTTTATTACAGTCTTCAGTCAATTTTCTGTTTAATTGCTTGAATGGTTAACACATAATCCAAATAAAATAAAAAGGGGGGGACACTGTTTAAACATCAGAACTAATCTACTAATGAAGAAGGGGCCTGAAGCCCTTCTCTTTGTTTGTCTTTCAGAGATTAAGCGATGTGTAGCTGGCAACCACAGGACTTCAGGTGACAGTGCACCAGTGACTGGGGACAGCATATGAGGGAGAATCTGGCATGCTGACTGTCACCTATGAGTCACCAATTTTCTCTCATGGGCTGGGGTAGTAAAGACTACATAACAGATATGAAGAATAATAATGTTCACAGACTGTCCTACTGGACTTTGTAGAGACTCATTGAGACATTTCAGACTTTCTTTTAAAGGAATGCGATCTAAGGGAAGGAGGCACATGTTTGGACAATATTGTTTCTGCTTACACAGAACCTTTGTATATATATTTACCTGGACAATGGCTCCTTGGTGGTTGACCCAGTGCAATGCTCAGATATAGAAATAGATATACAAGGGGAACCCAAGTACTGTTTTACATATATACTGTGGTGGTAAAAAACAGCAGTTTAAAGGTTTAACAATGAAATGGGACACTTTCCAATGACACATAACCACCTGTGCCACAAATGTCTGTAGAGCTGAACCATTGTCCTATAGTGGGACGTGGTCTGCACAATGGAGTTACTGATACTTCTATCCAGGGCACTATATTGAATAATGTATTGTTTATGCATAAAGATGCTATTGTTCTTATATGAATGTGTTTTTACTTTGAGAATACGATGGAATATAGGCCTTATGTGGGAACATACCTGTATGTATCATTGTTTCATAGTTCTTTTCTTCTCTTTTAGATATGATTGCTACTAATCTGGCAAACATTGCTGATGTTCTGTACTGAGAACATTTAGGCATATTCCTGTGATTTGGAAATTTTCTCATTTAGGACATGTCTGAACATGGTAATTCTTATGGTTCTACTAAACGTATCTTTAAGATGTAATACTTTGCGTTTGAATATGTTAGTTAGGTTCATATCCTGCTAGAGCCCAAGACACCATAGTTACACAAGAAAGTAGACCCCAGGATGAAGTCTTCCATACCAGACAAGTTCAAGACTTGGAAGAACTTACTGGCACCATCTCATCTATTTGCATATGGCCTGTCCATATGGAATAGGGCTAACATGGAGACCATAAAGAGGCATATGCATTATTATCAAAATGAAGATAAGGTGACCAAACCTAGGATATATGGGTTCACAGCCTAGCACAAAAAGAGAGAAGGTACAAATTATGTATGATATTGCATGTTTGTTTACAAGTGCAAACTATAATCAGTGCATTAGTTGTAAACAATCTTCGAAGGCCTGACATAAACAAATGGGAAAGGATATAATCAAGGCCCCTAGAATTCTGCAGCCTCAGAATTTTGCGCAGAACTTGCAATCTACTACAGAACTTCTGTGGTGCCGCAGAATTCACTCTTCTTGTTGATTTTTTATTAATATTTCTATTTTTCCAAAGAATCTTCCCCTTTTTTTATATGCTAAATCCCCGTATGCTCAGAATGTGATGTTATCATTGCTATAACATCATACATTAGCTAATGAAATGGCTGCAATCTGCAACAGAAAATGAAAAGTCACTTATCTACCACAGCTCCCACTGCCAGAGACGGTGGCACAGCACATCAGGCATGGTGATATTTGCTCAACCTGCACTACAGCCTAATACAATTTTCAGTCTTACATTATTGCACTAGGGCCAACTTAAACAAAACCTTGTCAATAGCACATACCATTTAAGTCCATACCTCACTTTGTACAAACCTATTTGTGCCTTTAAGGTATAGAGATGCCATCTGACATGAATAACTGGTAAAATGAATTTAACTGTCATTTTTAAGAAAAATAAAGTAATTATGCCCAGAAAAGTGAAATATAATAATGTGTAGACCTGTTGAAAGAATAGACCTGTTAAATAAATAATTGCACTGTACGCATTTTTGCTAGGGTTATTGATTACATATTGTCATTGGTTGATAGAATCACCTAAAAGTTTTGGAGAAATATTGTGTGCAGGGACAGCTGTTGGGCCAGAGCGTAGCATGCTGTGTTTCTGTGCCGGCAACTCGGGTTCAGAGATTAGCTCTGGTAGCTGGCTAGGCAGCACAAGGATTGGTGGAACACATCATTGCTTGGAGCCTGGGAAGGTATGGTGCAGTGTTCTGTCACATGGTGGACACATTGTGCTGGTCTGGAGAGCTCTATCTCACAATCCATTCACATGCATGTCATGGCCTGATGGTGTTACGCAGTGTGTCAGGGAAAGCAGGTTGACATCAAAAATGAGTTTTGCAATAACTCCTCTATTCCATTTCTAATGGGACCTGTATGAATGAGGATGCAAGTTCATGGAAATTAAAAAAACAAATATACTCACACACACACACACACACACGCACACACAGTATCTCTGTCTCTCTCACCACACACACACACGCACACACACATATTTGTATATATGTTACAGATTGCATATAAATATATATGTGATACACAGTGGGAACCTCATGAGAGGTGTAGAAAACACATACAAATATATAAGTGATAGACAGTGGAAACCTCATTAGTGGGATAGATAGCATGCATATAGAAATACCTTATTTATCACATAAGAGCCCCTCTGCATATGTCATTTATTTAACAGGCTAGGACCTTAAGGGAGAGACATTTGTCTTGCTTTTTTAGGCATAAAATTATTTTTATAATTCTGTTATTTTTTGAACTAGTGTTACTGTGCTTTCTACCATCCTGATTGCTATAAAAACTGCCATGAAAGTGAAGTCAGGATGACAAGCTGTCACTGTGGTCTGGTAGTTTGTTAGTGCCACAGAACTTCTGCAGAAATTACAAACCACCGCCGCAGAAGTTCTGCGGCAAATGGTAGTCTTGCCGCAGAACTTGGTCCCACTGTGCCGCAGAAAAGTAGGGACCCTGGATATAATATGCACAGCCAATGGCAATTATGTTCTTACAATGCTAACACATTTGCTCAGAGATGTGGAATCAGGGCATTTTCCAGAACTCATCTTTGATAACAATTTGACCACGTGGTATTGCCAAGCATGTGTAAACTGTTCAGAAAATGTCCATATAGGATGTCTTGATGCTTGTAAGAAATGTTCCTATGTGACAGCTAGAAACCTGGGGTATGTCACCTTGCACCCCCAAAAAAGGAACCTGTAATACCAATAGGTCCTGCTCTAGACAGGATACCCTGTACATCTTTTTCACAGTTTATTTACCAGTGTTAGACCCCACTAAGGCTATGTTTGACAAACTGGCTACAGTCCATTCAGTAGATTACTTGGACAGTGAGATTTATAAGGAGAGGGTGGACACCTCTTCCTTAGTAGTATACATCTTCATTATGTCCCTGTGGCGGGATCCTCATTCTGTTTGATGTGGGGATACCTGTGTGTGATCTTGATGGTTATGTTCAGCAGAACATAAACATCTTATCAGTCCAAAATGGCACATACCCAATGTGGCTCACCAAATGGCACCTTCCTATTGTAACAGTTACCTACTACAAAACTGGTCAGTATTGCATAGTTACAAACTATGAATCCTTTACATATGGCACTCTAATATGCCCAGTAACTATTTCAAACTTTTGTTTAACACATGCTGCTCACACGGTCATTGGACAGTTATTCTTCCAGTGCAACTTCATGAAGAAGATTACATTTTTAGTAAACCTGGTCATCAAAATGATGTCATCAGTTACATTTCAACATTTAATGTGCATATTTCTCCACTTTCTTGAGACTTGAAGCTTTTACTTAATTGTAAAGATTAGCATCTCACTTAGAATTAGTAATAATGTGCAACATGCTCAACAGTCTTTGATTTCTTTATTGCGTGATGGTGATTTTGATTCTTTAATTTCAAATACTTGGATAGAATTTAGTTTTAAACTGTTACTTGTGCTATGAGTTATCTAAGTGTTCATTGTCCTTATTGTGCTATGTTGCCTTAGATTCCTTTTACATTAGCATTCCAAACAATTGAGCATGTTAAAATATGCTCATGTTTTCCAAACTAAATGACATAACATTACTTTATCTTTGTGACACCACTTTGCAAAATTATTTTATATTTTTGCAAAAAGTGTCAAGGGGGGGATGTAGGCATACAGCTCATTTTAAGTTATTGCTAATAATGATGTCTATGCATGAACAGAAGGGAATTACATGGCTGAGACACCTATCCTGCCCGCATAGCTCTGTGGCCCCAGACAGGCACAGGGTGTGCAGTATTCACTACCGCATGCAAACACAGGGCACCTGTCATCAGTACCACCTGTAGGGAAGCCAGGAGCAGCTCATCAGACCCAGGTGGGCATCCAAGGATGCCCATCCTGGTTTACATAGTAGATCACTTACACTGCAAGGCATGAGTCCAGATGTGTAAATTCCTACCGCAGGCACTTGGATACGTGTGGACTGCGACCATCATCCAGTGTGCCCCCCTGGCCAAGTCTATGGAAATGTGCACACACACAGTGCACGGATGGCTCCTAGTAGTAGAATCCCCATCCCATATGCTTCCCCCCAAACCCCAGTATGCCCCATCACTGAGGTAGTAGTACCCACCCACACACACATCTGAGCCTCATCCCTGAGGTAGTTGACCCACCCAAACAGCTCCATTGTGTATGGGCAAGCACTGTCCATAACATTCTGAACACCTCCCACCCAACCCTGATCCGGGCACCCCCCATTGGTGTTCAATGGACCCCCACCCCAATGGCACTGACAACACCTAACCCTGACCACCGTACCTGCCCTTCAGTGCCACAGCATGGGATGGCCAGCAGTACAGTCCTCCTCAGACCTCCTCAGCATCCTGCTGTCTAACTGATTCTGGGAATGTGCCACCTATATATAGCAGTGTGCTACCAGCATCACTTCAATGACTGGCAGCTGAGGAGGTGTGAGGCGGGCTGTGCCGCTGACCATCCCATGCTGTGGCACTGACAGATAGGTATGGGGGTTCAGAGGTGGTGTTGTCTGTGGTGGTGGGGGTCCAATGAACACCAATGATCAGCCAGAGGGGCTAGGATCGGGGGTTGGGGTGGTGATCTGGTGGTGATGCACTGGGTGCAGGTGGGGTGGATGTCTGTGTTCCAGGGGCCAGTGTTCCAATGTGTGCTGGGGGTTGTGTCTGCATTCCTGGGGATGGAGCAGAGCTGTGTGCTGGGGTGGGTGGCATTGAGTAGCCTTTGTCAATGAGAGCAGGGGTTCTGTTTTTGGGAGAAGGGGGCGATCTCCCTGGACCTGGTGGCAGACTATGTGCAAACAGTACATACTGAAGTTATGGCAGGGTCCCCCCTGCCATAACCTGTGCCATCCTCTCTACCCATGCAAGCAGTACTACTACATGCCTTAGTGAATGGTATGTAGTGCTGGGATGCCCCTGCCTACCCCAGCACATTGCTGTCCCAGGCAGATGAAGTTGCCATTTCTCCCATGCCACAGTAGGGCCCTGACTCCTCATATGCCTTGTAGACTTCTCCTCCTGGACACTGATATTCAGACGAAGTATTCTCCTGATATGGAGAACCAGGACAGTTCAGAAGGTAAGGGAGAATCAAGACAATCATTATGCTGGGTGGATCCTCAAGGGCACAGCATTGTGGAGGTACGAGGGAGGGATTAGTGGAAGAAAACACAGCAGTCCCAGGCAGATGAAGTTGCCATGCCTTCCATACCACAATAGGGCCCTACTGACTCCTCATATGCCTTGTAGACTTTTCCTCCTGGACCTTGACATTCAAATAAAGTGTTCTGCTCCTGGCTTGGGGAACCAGGGGGTCCTGCCCACAGGGAACATGCTGAGGCATGTGGTCCTAATCCCAGGAAGAATGCCATGCAGACACTAATGGTGGTTTGGACCATTGGATGACTCTTATGACAGAAAGAAGGGCCTTGTCAGGTGGAAGGAGAACCTGATATTAGGCTGGAATAAATGGGTGAAAATATACAAAGTATAGTGAAAAATCTATGTTGGATTGTAAAATTAGTTTATCAAGGGATCTCAAGGATAATAGTTAGAGATTCAGGTGCGGAGGGAGTCTCCTTCAAATGAGAAAGAGCACCAGGACCAGAGGACATGCCATAAAGAGAGTGTGTGTGTGTGTGTGTGCACGCGCGTGCATGCGTGTGTGTGTGTGTGAGTGTGCATGTGTGTGTGTGTGCGCGTGTGTGTGTGTGGGGGGGTTAATAGGGATGTGAAGAAGTACTACTTTACTGGAAGAGTTGGGGATACTTGGAACAGACTGCCAGCAGAAGTGGTTTAATTTTTCAAAATGTTCATACTACTACATGTTATTTAATTAGAAACTGTATAGTTTGCAAATTAATTTTCATTCATGTCATTCCCTTAATTGCATTGTGAACATTTCTTTATCTCCCTAGCAGCCTTACTCTACTTTGCTTTCATGGGCTTTGCCAGTAAAAAGTTTAAAAATAGAATAGCAATAATAAAAAAAATTAGTGCTGGTGGGAAGACTGCCCAGAACTAGTGAACACAACACAGCATATTTAATACTACCATAAGATGGGATGCATATAATACCAGAACCAGTACTTTGAAATGCAGAAAGGCTATTGGAAGATACAGGCAAAATAAACAAAAAGAATGTATTTCTTCTTAGAGAGAACAGCCAATTGTACCTTATGACCATTTCCAAAAACAATATTTTATGATGCTTTAAATCATATTTCAAACGTTGTAACATTTAACTGTTAGGTGCAAAAAGTAAAAGTTTTTTTTTGTTAATATAAATGTTGGAGTCCAATCGGCATGAAGATATCCTAATGATACAGTTCTTACCTGTCATTATATGTCTTTACATGTTGATAAAATATATTATTAAAAATAAAAGGCTTTTAATTTTAATGTTTTATATATCTATATATGATAGCTGATAAAATATCTTATATCAACATATCAGCTCAAAGGAATGTGCATTTACAGACAAGCTTGAATTTTCAGAGAGCTCTATTTTGTGGTTCCTGTGTTCATTTTAGCACAAGAAATAGATACACAGCCTAATCTAATTGTACTCTTTCTGACCATGTATTCAATGTACAATGTTTATTTTTTACCCAGCTTTGTAAAACATAGCCCTGAATGAAGTGGACATGATGCCAGTTTACTTCTTATGCATGCCTACTGCTAAACTAGGGGGATCAGTAAAGAGGCTTCAAACATGTGTTGGATATTGACATTGGGGAAATGTTAGTAAATAGGCAAGGGGGGGGAGTGAGGGTTGCTGGAGACAAATTATGCTGTGCAGAGACAGACTAGGTAGGGTCCATCTGGGCAGACTGGGCAGACCAAGTGGTCCTTTCTTCTTATAGATTCTATGTATATATGTTTCTATTTTTCAGTTATGTAAGCCACCAGAGGAAAGCATGGGATGAGGCAGAATCAATGAGTATCAGGGCAGGAAGAGATATGATAACCAAGGATAGCATACTTTAGTTATAAAACTTCTGTTGTACAGAATGCAATGGAGGAAGAAAGAAAGAAAGAAAGAAAGAAAGAAAGAAAGAAAGAAAGAAAGAAAGAAAGAAAGAAAGAAAGAAAGAAAGAAAGACTTTACTCATTCTAAGACAATTAGCAACAAATACATGACCAAGAGGAAATCAAAGCTGGAGTTGACTTCTGGTTTGTCTTCCCCTTCCCTTTCTAGTTCTGAAACCAAACAATGTTAATCTGGGTGTCTTGATCCATCATCTAAACATCTACACCAGTTCTCTAAAGGAACAGCTGTCACTAGAGTTTCCTACTGGATGGAAAGCACCATGACTTCGAGTCTTGGGAGAGGCACTGGCACTGAAACTCTTGAGACAGTGGTACTATGCCTCTTTCTGGCTCTGGTTCCCTGTCTTCACTAGTTGCGGATATCAAACCATAGTCTTGACACACTTGAGGTATGCATCAGAATGTTTTACTGCTGGAGAGGAATGGAGCAGCAAGATGGCACTGGGCTGCTCTTATCTGCATTTTTAGCTTCCTAGATTTCTATATTTTCTGCTTTTAATGGCATACAGTGAGCAGAAATTGCTACAAAGGTATTTTACTGTATTTCTTACACCTAACATGGAGTGGCTATAAATGCAATTCAGTACCTTGCTACAAATGACAAACTCTAAAAGCTACTATTACCACTGTTAGCGGACACCTCTGACTCCTTCAGTTCAGGAGATTAGAGTCATGAGTTCCTTGGGTGTGGCCTTCAGGTGTATGGCATTTGCAGCACCATTTTATGATTTTTTAATCTTGACTCTAATATGAAATCTACGGATTCTGAATGTGTATTTTATCTGAACTGTTAAATTATTAATTGAAAGTTAGTACACAACACTAGCTGTTTTACAATAGAAACCTCATGGTACAGATGACTGATCCTTGCTTGCATTTTTTGTATTGTACTAGCATTGTACTGAGTGCCTTGGCTTGGGTTCAGGCTAGTGCAGTTTGAGGTGCTGAGGAATGGCCACTGCTCTTATGTTGGAGCTTATGCTATGTGTGCAGCTTCCTACAATTGAATGATTAGAGAAAAGACCATCACTCAATCAATCAATCAAATTTTATTTATAAAAATGTGCTTTTCCTGCATTCAAAGAACCTGTACAATAAAACATCATAATATATTTAAAACAATTCATAAACAACATAAAAAAGTATAATTGTAATATAACTTATGTCTCCATAAAAGCTGTGGCAAACAAATGTGTTTTTAATGAATTTTTAAATCCCTCCACAGCCGGTCTTTCATGTATCTGACGGGGTAGAGAGTTCCACAGGGTTGGTGCCATAAAGGCAAAAGATCTTCCTCCATATATCTTCAGATTCACCCTGGGAACCTCTAGCAATCCCTCACCAGAGGATTGGACCAGAGTGAGTGGGAGGGACAATAAGGAGAAAGGAGGTCTTTCAGGTACTGGGGTCCCGGTTCATGTAGGACTTTATATGTCAGTAACGCAACCTTGAAAGGGATACGCCATTGTTTGGGCAGTGAGTGCAGTTTGTGCAGTACAGGTGTTATATGAATGGATTTAGGGGTTCCAGTTAACAACCTGGCTGCCACATTCTGCACTAGCTGCAGATGGCAAATATCTACTCCCAGTAGACCCAGGTAAAGGGCATTACAGTAGTCCAACTGAGTAGTGACAAAGGCGTGGACCAGTGTTTGCAGATTTTCAGATGGAACCAGATGCTTCACCCTAGCAATGTTTCTCAGGTGATAGAAGGTGACTTAACTATAGTCGACACCTGAGTTTTCAGATTCAGATCTTCGTCAAATACCACCCTTACATTTCGCACCTGGCTTGAGGCCCTGAGTGAGTTTCCACCAAGTTGTAAGCAAGATGGCTTTCCCGTTCATGACCCATCCATCTTCAGATCTAGGTCCATGACCAACACTTCAGTTTTCTGCAGGTTTAGCCTCAGACAGCTAGTACTCATCCAATTCTGTATCTGCTGCAGGCAGTTATTAAACACGGAGTACTCCTGGGCGGGTACAAAGGACATGTATAGCTGGGTATCATCTGCATAGCAGTGAAAACTCAGCTTTTACTGCCTAATAATGTCCCCCAGTGGTAGCATTTACACTGTGAACAACATGGGAAAGAGCACAGAACCCTGCCATACCCCACAGGGAAGATCACGAGGGGATGAGGAATCAATTCCCGATATCACCCTCTGTGACATTCCCTCCAGGAAAGTTTGAAACCAATTGAGGACTGCCTCCTCCAGTCCACAAAACAACCACAGGCATTTGAGCAATACCCTATGGTCCACATTGTCGAATGCTGCTGAGAGATCAAGGAGAACCAAGATGGAATGGGGTCTCTGATCTCTTGCCACCAGGAGATCATTAAGTACTTGCACCAGGGCAGTCTCTGTGCTGTGCCTTTTCCGGAAACCAGACTGGAGAGGGTCATGAATATTATTGCTTGTTAAGTGTTTGTCCAGCTGCAGAGGGACCACCTTCTCAATCACATTCCCCACAAAAGGTAGGTTGGAGATTGGTCTGTAATTGGCAGGGCGGTCTGGGTCCAGGGAGGGCTTTTTTAGCAGTAGTCTAAACACTGCTACCTTTAAGGGATCAGGAAACAGTCCTCTCACTAAGGAAGCCCAGACTATCCGAGCTAGAACAGGACAAATAATTTCAACACAACCCACCAAAATGAGGGTTGGGCCTGGGTATAAATTACAGCAGGTTGGTCACAAGTCTGGCCAATTTTCACTATATCTATGACTGCTGGCATGCTGGAGGTAGACCAGACAAACACAGAGTAAGTACCAATCTAAGGAACACTATCATGCCCTATGAGGATACACTGGCTGATCTCTGTCCTGATAGAGGACACCTTATCAGCAAAGAAATGAGCAAACTCTTCCCACTTTTCTTGTGGCAACACTTTTCCAGTCTACATACAGAGTGGATTGCACAGTCTGTCCACCATCTAGAACAGCAGAGCTGGTCTGTTTTCTATGCTGCAGCAATTTCTCTGGACAGGAATTCTGCCTTCTTACAAGAAATTGCTGAATGATAGACATCATAATGGTCCATCAATATAAGCCTTTTTGACTCCATGTGAGTTTTCTGCCAATGTCTCTCCAACCTTCACTCCTGCCTCCTTAACTCCCACAGTGACCCATCAAATCATGGAACACTAGGGTGGGAGGTCAATGGGTGAACACAAACTCGAGCAATAACAATCAGAGCCCTGCTACTGCCCCATTATAAGCCAACACCAGGGTCCTGGGTCACTGCTATCTATCAGAATCTCTGAAAAGTCCAGTACAGACATTAAGCCTTCAGGTCTTACCTGTCTTGAAGATTGGTAATGTACCATTTCCTTAGGTGCAGGCCCTTTTTGAGGGATCATGAAACTAAACCTCAGAGCATGATGGTCTGACCATCCAACTGGATCCACCTCTATGTCAGAGATCTCCATCCCCAGGTGGAACACCAAGTCCAATGCATGTCCTTTCTCATGTGTTGCAGAGGTAAGAACCTGTGTCAGGTCCAATGTGTCCATCAATTGGAGGAGATCTTGTCCAAATTGTGAGAGTTCATCGTTGGCCCAGGCATTGAAGTCCCCTAAGATTAACCACCTCGGGAACTCAAATACCATATCAGCAATGAAGTCTGTGACATCCTTCAGGAAAACCCTCCCATCTCCTGGTGGATGGTAGATGAGAAGGATTCTGAGTCCTGCACCTGTAACAACAATGCATTCAAGGGAGTTGGTGCTCCCCACTGGCACTTCCCTGAGGTTCAGTTCCTGTCTAAAGCAGACTTTGACTCCCTCGCCACTCCAGTCCACTCTTGGGTGATGTATCACTGAGAACCCAGCTGGAACTGCAGCAGTCAAGACAGGTCCTGCATTTTCATCCAGCCATGTCTCGGTGATGCAAACCAGATCTACTAAAGCTATTAAATCTGTGACTACTGCAGTTTTGTTTTTAATCGATCTGGCATTGCTTAATACCACCCAAGAAGGACGGGGTTCCGCAGATGGCTGTAGCATCTGTCTGAACTCCTCAGGACCATTGGGTATGGGAACCAGACAAGGAGGTCCTCAGTTCTGGTCCCATTTCACCCCAGGGTGCTTCCTATTCCCTATTGTTCCTATCCACTCACCCTTTTCCCATCCCCCTCGAGGCCTCCAGGACCCACATATCTTCCACCTTCTGAATATCCCTAAAGCTCTACATCTATAGTAGACTTGTGGTGGAAGAAAGGGACATTAAAAGGGGCACAGATCTGTCAGCCTCGAGGGGGAGTACTACCTGACAGTGGTAACATCCCCAAGACACATTCTACAGGAATGTAGCCTTTATCTAAACACTCACTCACAATCACTAACTCCTCACAAAAGCACATCTTCTAACTTTATAACTAATAACACTTTCCAACTACTTTTCTACTCATACACTCTTCACACATTATTTCCTAATTCCTATTATATAAATATAACTAAAATATAACTCACACTTTTATTAAAACATAACCGTTCTACTTTCCTTCCCAAAACAAGAAGAACAAAACATCAAAGAATGTCATAGGAAACACTTTTGCTCTCTGTGCTCTCACCACAGAAAGCAACAGTCTCGGCCCCCCAAAGTCCCCACTCACAGGCTGCAGGGCACATAACATGGGAAAACAGTAGCAGCAATAGTCTTAACAATCTCACAGTAAGGTCTTTCTTAATGTGTATTGTACTGTTTAGGATGTCCATAAGAGACTGGAGACCACAGAAAGAGCATGGAGAAGTTACAGGAACTATTTGTATTGTGCAGTGCTTCTGTGCAAGTTTTTAAAGTTTTACAGATATGCCAAGCTTGCCTAATGGTGCAGGGGGAGGAACTTTTTTTGATGTAATTTACTTCACTTAAAATGTGATTTCTCTTTCACTCTATAGGTTTTAATGCATCCATAGTCCTAATACATGGATTTGGAGAAGACGAGATTGTTGGGGAGGAAACATATTTGCTCACTGATGTTTAGCTTGGATAGGCCTAAATAGCTGTTTACTGTCTGGTGCTAACTGTGGTTATAATTTGAATTCTTGGTATCTGAACTCTTATATAAACCTTATTGACCCTGTTGTTATCCTTCTGAATTTGACCCAAGGGACGTTATAAGGTAAGAACTAAAAATCCTAAAAAAGTGTTGACCGTTTGCATCCCTGAAAACTATACAAAAACAATGTGTAGCCTAAAATTTTGTTCAGACTCAATTCAGTGCGATGAAGCTGTGTGATCCCCAGCACAAAAACTGATAATATTAATTACCTTGATTGGCCAGACTTCCTATTTTATACCTCAAGTGAAATCTGAACATCTAAATGCTTCAGCTCCCTAAGGCCTTAGCTCCCTAAGGCCAAATATTTTATAAGCTGGAAGGAACTCCTTTGTCTATATTTTTATGTGATTATCGTATTATTAATGGCATAATGTACTTGCTATAAGTCATTATTTCAGTTGCGATATCCTAAGGATGACTTTTTTGTGTAAGTTTTAAGTGTTATTACATTATTGTTCTTATGTTTTTATGTCACTTTAATAAGGTTAGGAATGGAGCCAAGAAGTGTAGTATTTTTCTAGCATACAACAAAATGTTTTTGGGTGGCTAACTTTAGTATTAACTTTAGTAATAATCCTGATAATCTGGTTGTTTAAACCCGGTTTGTTACACTGTATATTGGGACTGAATTTGCCAGTTGATTTGTTCCTTCACTTTCAGGAGCAGCCTTTTGGGACCTATATTTATTTATTTATTTATTAGCTTTTGGTGACTGGATAAGTATGTTAGACAAAGCTGCCTATTTTCAGACACGACCTGGGAGAGTACAATTCAATCAATAAATTGCAGTACATACAGAGATAACCACAGCAAACAGAGGTTCAAAGTTACATATCGTCTATGAGACAGCTGTAGGGCATAATCTATACAACAGCAAAACAGGGTACAAGGTAAGTCAGAACCCAATAGACAGTAGTACAAAAATCTATATTCAAGGAATCCATGAAGAATAACCCAAAGATAGGCACATTTGGGACAGTAAGGTATAAAAAGGCAAGCATGAGAGGTGACAACAGTAGGACAGCAAGGAGGTGGGCAAGCAAACAGAAGACAGTGACCTAAGTGCATATCAACAGCTCAGGAAGAGACAGTGAAGTGGAAGGGACTGAATGGGCTCGGAGAGATGTGCGAGGTAGGATCAGTGGGACAAGCATGAAGCTAAGTACAGTTACATGTATCAAGGGATGAAAGGTAACTGAAAAGAGCTTTTTTGAATTATTAGGTTCTAACCATGCATTACTTAATGTGGAAAGTTTAGAGTAAAGCATAGAGTCTAAGGGATCGTAGTGTTCACTGGAACAGGATTAGGCATTGTGTTACACCTTGCTAGCATACGGGCTCTTCTAGATGGTTATTCCAAAAAAATGCATCGGGATACTTCTAATGGCCTAACTGGAATGTCAGCCTGAGTTTCTTTTAATCAGAGCAGACTAATACACTGGCCTATATTGGTATGATACTGCCACTGGGAGTTAAAGTGCCATAGTGTTGTTGCCCTTGCTGGCATACTGTGAGTCAGCATAACTATTGTAGTTCCAGTATTGCACAGTCTGGTGCTTTGGCGAAAGTGTACTCTTGAAATGATACAGAAAAATTAACTGTATTTTGGCAATAGATGTGTGTTTAATGAGGTTTCTGCACTTGAACAATGGGCATCTTTGCTGTAGCTCCTCTTGCAATGGAGGGCTGCCTTGTTTGACTGATTGTAAACATAGATGAGTTCTTACTAAGTGGCCCTAGTGGGAAAACAATAATGTCCATATTGAGCAATCATGGGCATGGAAAAAGAATGAAAGGATGAATTGCCTTGAGTATAGGTATAAGTGATTCAGAGGGTTAAGTACATTTGCCAGACATGAATTTGCCAGACATGTAAATTCCCAATGCCAACTTCCCAACACCACTGAAAGCCTGAAACGTAATCCAACAACACACCTGACATTCATTTGCCCGATGCAATAGTCAGCAATTTGGAGCAAATAACACCTGAGCTGACAGACGCAAACAATTCTGTACTGCTGCACCTGCACTTGAAGTCATGGCTTTTGTCAAGTGTCCCCCCCCCTTAAAATAAATACTTACTGGGCTCTGGGTTTGCTTAATGTCCATGGCTGCAGGTAGCTCGAGCATACTGCTCTCTTCTTGCCAATGAAGGGGACAGGTAGAACTGCCAGATACAGCGGTGACTATTGGATTCCTCTGTTTCAGAGTCTGGCTATTATTTTATCAAAAACCTGATGACTCCCCTTAGGTTACCAGGATAAAAGGAGATTCTGGAGCAGGGGACCATAATACCTTGGAGTTTTTTTAACTTTCTTTAAAATGTGGGGTCTTGGACTTGCAGTGTTGGAAGTCAACTTGATTCTCTTAATCTGGTGGGCTTGGTCCAGTTTTAAAATCGAACTCCACTGGTTGAGGCTGGAGCCATATCAGGAGCTGTGTTCAAGGAACTGCACAGGATCTTTTCCTTTGATCCCCGAGAATTCGCAAATTTTTTCTGCACCCAGAGTCCTCTAAATCTTTTAGTTTTGGTGTTAGCCAGTCTATTAGGTGCTGTGCATCTTTCAGCATCTCCTGTTGTGCCTTCTGTAAGTGTGTCAGGGAGACAAGTTTATTTTACATCGCCGTAACCCAGACAGTTGAGGAGAAGAGGCTGGCTTCAGTATCTGTAACTGTGATAAGGACTGCCTCCACAGTCAGTGTGGTCTTCTCTAAAAGGCTGGGTTGCTGATCTCTGATTTTATTTACTCAGAAAAAGCCCGACAATTGCATTGGGAAAATGAATGTCAGGATTGTGTGTATCGGTGGATTGAGTGTCGGGCTTTAGTGAGATGTATTGATTGCCAGTTGTGTGTACCCTGTTATTGTGTTTTGTTGTGCACTATGGACATATAACCTGCTAGAGTATTATGTACACTACATACTTTATATCTGTTTTCTGTTAATTTTTTGTTAATTTGTAATGACCTAATGGTCAAACAAACCTCTAAACCTCTAAAAACAGTAGTCTTAATCTAATGTTAGGGACTCACCACAGAGACTAGCTGCTGGTATCCTCTAGTGTCCATTGGATCATTGGTGATGCGGGCCTTGACAATCCTCACTATTCACCATTGAAAAAGAAGAGCCATGTTAGCTACCTGATAACCCAGTAGTAGTAGTACTATACTGTATGTCATTTATACCAGGTTTCGGGATGGACCTCACTCTCAACTAGAAGAAAAAGGAATGCTCTCCTCTGTTTTTTTAGTGCATTATCTGATAACCTCCCAGCATATGTCTTGAACATCTTCAAACGGGCTAAAGGTTCCTATGGTCTGAGATGCTTCTCCTTAATCTGCTTCCAGATTCCTAGAGTGAAAACTACCCTTGGCTCACCAACAATCAACTTGTCACTTCCACCGCTTTGGAACACTATGCAAGACTCATTAAAATTATCCTCACTTCCAAGCATTTTCACATTCAAAGCTCTATTAATGGATTATCTGAAGGAATCATGCAACTGTTTCAGAAGCCGATGACCCCTAAGCCCTGGGTGCCACTCTCAAATCCTATGCCTAAGTATCTCATCCACCCCACATTCTTAACAAAAGAAACATAGGACCTACAAGCCTAGTTCCCTTAATCCAAGATGGCCCTTCCTATTCTCTACCTTATACCTATTCTGGTCTCCCTTTTGGCTGCCTACTCTTTCACCCAAGTTTCTACCCTATTCCTTAATACCTCCTTATTTTTTATCATTTAGGTATGAGCTCTTACTTAGCAGAGACTATATGGGATTGTTGTCTCTTCTCATTTCAGTAAAGCTTATCATTATGTACCTTTGCATGTTAATTATGTTGACCGGTATGTAAAGGCCCATATTGACTGGCACCTTCACAATGTTTTTTCTATTTTTTTTGGCACCGTTGTCCACTGTAATTGTAATCTTATGAAGTGTACTATATTGTATTAATGCCCAGGACCACCTTGAAAATTAGCTTGCTCAATGGTGTTTATGCCTGGTTAAATAAAGTGGTTGATTGTTTGATTGATTGATATACTCCCATGTCAGCAAGTGGTGCCAGATGAAATCTGAAATCCTCACAGTTAGACAGTCTGTGGCCAGAGATGCTGTCAATGATAAGTTCCTGTTCTGGGGAGGGTGCGGTGCCATTTTTTTATCCACAACAATACTATGGTGGGCAATGTGAGAAGACGTGTGTGTGTGTGTGTGTGTGTGTGTGTGTGTGTGTGTGTGTGTGTATGCATGCACATGCATCTACATAGAAACATAGAAGTTGACAGTAGATAAAAACCGCAAGGCCCATCCAATCAGTCCATTTCTTTTTCTATCTTACAGTATGAATGTGCCATAGGCATTTGCTCTGTCAATTGCCTATCTATTCATACTCATCTGTATTGCTCCCTAATACCTATCCCATGCCTGTTTAAAGCCATGCATTGATTTCATATCCACCACTTCCTGAGGTAGGCCATTCTATGCATCCACCACCCTTTCTGTGAAAAAGAACTTCCTCACATTACCCCTTAATTGGCCTCCCCCTAATTTCATGCTGAGTCCTCTTGTCCTGCTATTTTTCTTATATTGAAACATGTTAGACTCTTTCACCTTGTTAATGTCCTTAAGGTGTTTGAATGTTTCAATCATATCACCTCTCTCCCTCCTTTGCTCTAGGGTATACATACTGAGCTCCTTTAATCTGTCCTCATATGTTTTCTGATGCAGTCCCTGCATCATTTTGGTTGCCCTTCTCTGGACTGCCTAAATTTGGTTCATGTCTTGTAAAGATGTGGCCTCCAGTACTGCATGCAGTGCTTCAGATGGGGCCTAACCAGTGTCTTGTAAATAGGCATTATTACCTCCCTCTTCTGACTTGTGATACCCTACTAATACACCCCAACATCCTTCTAGCCTTACCTACTGCTTTAGAGGTCTGCTTGGATGTTTTCAGATCATCGGTGATGATGACTCCCAAGTCCCTTTCTTCCCTTGTGACTGCCAGTAACTCCCCTACCAGCCTATAGGTGGCTTCAGGGTTTCTCTTCCCTATGTGCATGATCTTGCCCTTTTTTGCATTGAACCACAGTTGTCACTTGTCCGACCATTTTGCTAGTTTATCCAGATCTCTTCTCATTCTGCCCACACCATCTGGATCATTTACTCTATTGCAGATCTTGGTGTCATCTGCAAACAGACAAATCTAACCTTCCAGTACATCTGAAATGTCATGATGAAGATATTGAAGAGGACTGACCCCAGGACTGATCCCTGATGTACCTCACTTGTGACTTGCATCTCTTCTGACTATACCATTTACCACCACTCTCTGTTTTCAGCCCGTCAACCAGTCTGCCACCCAGTTGACCAATGTCTGACCCACCCCGAGCCTACACAGCTTATTAATCAATCTTCTATGTGGAACAGTCATGAAAGCTTTGCTGAAGTCAAGGTAGGCAACATCAACTGCTCCCCCTTGGTCCACCACTCTGGTTACCCAGTCAAAGAAATCTATGAGATTAGTTTGACAGGACCTTCCTTTTGTAAACCCATGCTGTCTTGGATCCTGTGCTCCTATGGATTCCAGATGCTGCACTATCCTTTCCTTTAGGAGTGTCTCCATAATCGTGCCCACTACTGAGGTATGACTGACTGGTCTGTAGTTCCCTGCCTCCTCCCTGCCTCCTCCCTGCTACTACTCTTGTGGAGCGGGATCACATGAGCACTTCTCCAGTCTTCTGGGACCTCTCCTGTGCTCAGAGACTCACTAAACAATTCTGATAATGGCTCTGCTAGTTCCACCCTTAGCTCCTTTAGTACCCTGAGATGTATGCCATCAAGTCTCATTGCCTTGTCCCCCCCCGAGCTTATTGAGCTCTTGTAGGACCCTTTCTTTTGTGAAGGGACTAGTGCACACTTCCCTCCCCCCCTGTGTCCATGGTGCAGAGCTGTGGGCCGTGTTCTAACTTCTCTTTAGTAAATACTGAGCAGAAGTGTCTATTTAAGATAGATACTTTTACATGGTCCTCCTCCTCCTCACATGCCCCTTATTCCCTTTGATCTTAGCAATACCTCCCTGGACTTTCTCCTTTCAGTAATGTATCTATAGAAAGTCTTACAAATTGTAAAAAAACAAAGACAAGGCGCTGCGTCAGCATGTGGTCTAAAAGCAAAACAAAATGGTTATATTAAATGCACGCTGAAAATAGAAAATAGAGTTAAAAATCTACGTTTCGACCTTAGGTCTTCTTTAGGAAATATCTAAAAGAGGAAAAAAAAAAGAGACTAACTTGTTTTTTTTCTCTTTAGATATTTCCGAAGAAACCTAAGGTCGAAACGTAGATTTTTAACTCTATTTTCTATTTTCAGCGTGCATTTAATATAGAAAGTCTTGTCACCTTCTTTTACTGTACGTGCTAGTGTTTCCTCAGTTTGGGCCTTTGCCTGCCTTAGTGCCTTCCCTGCTTCCCTTAGGGAAGTTTGGTATGCCTCCCTATCTTCATCCTGCTGTGTTCCCTTATATTTTCTGAAGGCCAGCCTTTTGGCTCTGACCTTTTCTGCTACTGTGTTTGAGAACCAACGTGGTTTCATTCTTCTTCTGCACTTCCTTTTCTCACTAACACAATGGGATGTTGCTTCAAGTATTGCATCTTTAATGCTTCCCACTTTGCCTGTACTCCCTCATCTGTATTTCTTTTTGCCAGGGCTAGCTTAACTCTGTTGGCCATCTTATCAAAGTCAGCTCCTCTGAAGTCCCATATTTTTGCCTTGGAATGGGATGATTTTGTTCTAGTGGCCAAATTGAACCATACCATGTGATGGTCACTGGCCACCAGGTGACCTTCTACCTGGAGATCTGTGATCCTTTCCCTGTTAGTCAGTACTAGATCTAGGATAGCCCTGTCTCTTGTGAGTTCTTGTACCAGTTGTTTAAGGCCCTCCCCTTGCAGGAAATCCGCCATGTGTCTAGTTCTGGCAGATGTTCCTGCTGTTATTGACCAATATGTATCTGGCATGTTGAAGTCTCCCATTATCAGAACCTCCCCTTTAGCTGTCATGTTTTGTATATCTTCTAACAGTAACGTATCTATGTCCTCCCCCTTGTCTGGAGGCCTGTACACAACCCCAGTTCATATGGCTGTCCCATTTCCTATTTCCAGTGTGACCCACAGTTCTTCTGGCTCCTTATTTGTATTCTGAATTTCTGTAGCTTTGATATTTTCATTGACATAAAGGGCCACTCCACCCCCCTTTTTGCACCTCGGTTTCTTCTGAACAGTACATAGCCAGGTACTGAAGTCTCCCAAGTGTGGTTACTGGTAAACCATGTCTCGCTAATAGCTACTATGTCCAGTTTAGCCTCTGTCATTATTGCCTGCAGGTCTGGGATCTTGTTTCCCAGACTGTGAACATTTGTGTACATAATTTTCCATTGGTCAGATTTTGGTGTGTTAGTTGTTGTGCGAGGTCAGCATTTCATACTAACATACTAAAATGCCAGCAGAATAGGCCTAACGGTCTTTTGTGTCTGCTCGTTTGGTCAGTCCCCAACCTGGGTGCCGACCTTGCTGTCCCCCTCGCCTTCTCTGGCTTCTCTCTTCCCAGTTCCGGATATTCTTGCTGCATTGGATTTTGCTTCCAGAACCCTTCCCCTGTGCCTGTTCCACCCCCTCTTGAACCCCTCCACTGTGTCTGCCTCCACCAGCCCCCTAGGCAGTGCATTCCATGGCTCCACCACCCTCTCAGTGAAGTAGCACCTCCTCCTTTCTCCCCTGAATCTTCTCCCCTCCAGCTTCCACCCATGCCCTCTAATGGCCCCTTCCTCCTTCCTTCGAAGCACCCCACTGTTCCTCCCCTATTTACCCTCTTCATGTACCTAAAGACCTCTATCATGTCCCCGGTCCCTTCTCTCTTCCAATGTGTACATATTTAGCTCTTCGAGCCTCTCCTCATAGGTCCTGTCCCCCAAGCCCCAAATCATTTTGGTTGCCCTCCTCTGGACCCTCTCCAGGAGGTTAATGTCCTGCTTTAAGTGTGGCCTCCAAAACTGCATGCAGTACTCAAGGTGCGGCCTCACCAAGCAGTTATACAGAAGGAGTATCACTTCCCTCCTTCTGGAGGTGATCCCCCTAGCGATGCATCCCAGCATCCTGTTGGCCTTGGCTGCTGCCCTCCTACAAGTCTCAGAGTTGTTCATCTTGACATCCACCACCACCCCAGGTCCCTCTCAGCCATCGAGACTTAGGCATTTCCCCAGGGTGTACACTTGGCCTGGGTTTCTGGCCCCAGGTGGAGTACCTTGCATTTCCCTGCATTGAACCTCAGCTTCCACTTTCTAGACCATCTTTCCAGAGCCTCCAGGTCCCCCTGTAGGGCCACCCTCCCTCCTCCCCATCCACCACCGCCCCCAGTTTTGAGTCATCTGCAAAGAGACTCATCTCACTCCTGATTCCTGTCCTTATGTCAGATATGTAGGCTTTGAACAGAAGGGGCCCAAGGACTGATCCCTGTGGGACCCCACTAATGACCCTCCTTGGGGATGAGACTATCCCACCAACTACGACCCTCTGGGTCCGGTCCTGGAGCCAATTGTCTATCCATCTGATCATCTGGTTCCCCACACCCATTTCTCCCAGCTTATCCAACAGGCCCACGTGATGAACAGAGTCAAATGCCTTGCTGAAGTCTAGAAAGAGGACATCCACTGGTCTACCCAGGTCCAAGGCACTTGTCACCCAGTCACAGAACTCCACCAGGTTTGTCTGACACGATTTCCCTGGGATGAATCCATGCTGTCTATCGTTCAGGCACCCTGACTTATCCAGATCCCCCCCAGCCTCTCCTTGACAATGCCCTCCCTTTCCCCTGTGCATCATGTATGGAGCCAGACCTTTTTCTTTACCTGGTGATGCAAATGAACTACAGACATGCTGAACTCCTGTTTGACCACTAGCTGAGGGGGGAAGGGTGTTCTTCCCATTAGACTTTTCAGACGCTGCACCCCTCTCCCCATTTGTTAGTTTAAATATTCTGCAAAGACATCAAACTTCTGCCCCAATGAACTGATTCTCTCCTTAGTCAGATGCAGTCTGTTCCCTCTCCTCACAATGACATTTCACCAATGAGGTCCCCCACAGTGACTACAGTGCCTAGCCATGGTGGGAGACCCACTGGAACCCGGCTCTGTCTGTCAGGTGTCCTGCATCCCCCCCAATCTGTTCCGACTGGAGCTGAGAATCTTTAAGTCGGGGGGGTGGGGGCACAGCCCCCCACATGGGGATTCAGAGGGTGAAGCCCCCCCCTTAGAAAACAAGGAAATCCATAGTGAACCAGCAGCTGATTGCAGAACATGGTTGACCTGCTGGTGTCACTGACAGGGCATTCAACAGAATTTCTGTTGCACTCCTGTCATGGATCCAATGCAGTCCATTAAATTTAAAGAACTTTCACTCCCAAAACTGTTGCCAGTTTCCTACAAAGTAGTGTCTTTTTTCCTGGCACCAGCCCTTGAGCCACATGTTTAGCTCTCCTATCTCCCCTTCTCTGACCTTCCGTCCATCAGTCCCCCTCTCCCAGACTGGCAGGATCTCAGAGAAGGAGATGCTGGATGAAATGGATGATAGTTTGTCACCCAGGCTGGTTAGGTGTTCCTTGGTCTCCACAACTGAACAGCTGGCGGGATCATTAGTCCCTATGTGTACCAGGACATCAATGTTTTCTCCTGCTTCCTGAACAATTTTAGCAATATGGTCAGCGTCTGTCCACACTGATGTACCTGGGAGACATCTGACTTTCACAGAAGCATTGTGGATGAATGGTGGGCATATGGCACCATGAAGGAAGGAGTGGAAGGACCTGTTGCTCAGATGCACTAACTTCCAATAACATCACAAATATATGGAAGTACCCCCAACATCAAGAGGAGGGCAAACAACTGAAACTCTCAAGTTCTGATTGACTAGCTCAACTCCCCACCAGATGTGCAGCGGGGGGGGGGGTTTGCACTCAAACTGATGACCCTACTTTGTTTTTTAACTTTATGTGTAAGTTTTGCAGTTAAACAATACTCCTAAATAATATATTGGTAGGCATTTTAACAAGTGGAATACTGTTAGACAAGATAGAGAATACATCAGTATTACAGCTGGCAAGTTGATATGCCCCAAAAACTTACTTCTCATGGGGATTCCATTTCAATACAAATTAATGCAGTAACCAGAAGTGAATGGTAATGGCTGATGACCCTACTTTGGGGTGGTGGGGTGGAGCCACAGAGGAGCAAGAGGTGAGAGCTGGCTCAGATGGCACTAGGAGGTTGCTTGTGGCAGCTGGAGTAATGGACAAAGCAGCCACAATGAGTAAAATAAAAAAAAAGAAGAGCTGGTTCCCATCACCTCCAGAGACAGTTCCAGGCACATTCCACTGATTCCAGCCTCTGTTCTGGAATGGAGGTACCTATTTGTTGTGTTCTATCAATGGCCAACACATTTTTTAGTTTTCACCGTGTTTAGTACAATTGAAAAGGAGGTATGACAGCTCTTCCACCATTCCTTCTACGCAATTGGAAAAAGTTCATTTGTGAGGGGGCAGTCCCTTTATTACTCATTCATGGCTGCACCACTCATAAGTTATGATCCTGCTCCTCAGTCATGAAGATAAATGGCAAAGCCAAATCAACCAGTTATGTAAATCCTATATAGATAAAATGGGTTAAAAATGGCAGACACAAATGCTGATCTCTGATTGGACAACCTAGGTCACATGCCATGCCTATACATACAATGCACAGTGCTACATTTTCTAACCCCAACATTTTAACGCAAGGAGATTTCATAAGTACAGTAACATACACCACTTTGCTTCGTTGTTTGGGTGATAGGCTTTCCTAGGGGGTGTGTCTATGTCTCCAAATGAACACATATTCCAGCAATGTGTCATAGCCCACATGTTTATATATAGATTTAGGTTTAGCTAGAGTTGGGGTTTATGCCACAATATGTTAATGTGCCAACTAGTGGATTGGAGCCTGAGAAGAAGCCAAGGCTTAAATCACCAGAAAGTACACTGACAAGGATACCTACAAACCCTCTTATTTCACTTATAAAATGGCTAAAATGTTTCTGTAATGAGAAGTGAATTAACTTTCTATGTATAGTTGAAAAGTCATTGCCCCTATAAAGTTTACAAATGAGTAGTGGGGACCTTTCTTCCTATTAGCTCCCATTAGAAACCATTTCCTCTATTCTATTAATGGCATTGCCTTTTAAGAACAGGTATCTGTAGTTTGTCCATGGATGGGAAGCAGCGTGTACTGTTAATTACAACTGTTGGAGATGGGATACGCTTTCCTTCATGTTGCTTTAAGGTAGGTGAAAATTGCTACTTTGCCTTAATTTTAGATCAATACTGTATATGGAGACTTGTGAAATGAATATTGTTATGTGTTGTTATGTGTTCTGTCATGTGTGAAATTATATTAATGATTTATTTTTCTTTATTAGGATTGTATTGCTAGCAGGAGCAGCACATATGTATTTGTAACTTTGATTTTTCTGAGTTATGTCCTTTTGGATGGATTTTAGCTTTCTTTATTTGTATATCTTGCTTGTTGCAGCTACACTTTTTAATGTTTTGTTTTGCAAGATATTCGTAATATCATTTTTGAGGTTTTGTTTTTTAAGGATTAGGTTCCAGTTTATGATTCAGAGACTGTCTTTGATGTTTTAATAGTATTTATTGATGTCTTAATGTCTTGCCTTGTAATGTATGACTCTAAAGTAATTTTGTGCTGGGGTGTATGGTAATTTTTACCTTGTTGCTTCATTTGTATATTAACCTTAGATACTGGCAGGTTGTAGTCTCTATTAATGCCCCCAGGATGTGATTATTGAAAAGAGTTTAGTTTGCATAATGCATTCCTACCTTGATTAATATATGTTAATGGAGCCCATGTGATTGATGAGGAGAGGTAAATGGACAGATCACAATTTATCATTCAGTATATCCCACTGCAATTAAAGCTATACACAATTGCAATTAAATCTCCATACAACACCATTAATATACAAAATATGTAATTCATTTACTAATTAGTCCACCTATTACCCAATTAGCAATAAATTACTCAATTAACCCTTATAAAAAGTTACCTCACACTGGCTGAATCTCTCATAAAAATTATCCAAAAACATCAACAAACAACATCAAAAAAGACATATTAAAGAAACAGTTAAGACCATGTAATGATATAACAAAGTGATGCAAGCTTGATACAAGTTTAAATACATAGCCTAAATTTACAGCCCCTACAAAAAGCGCCACTACTATAACTTTTTAAACTTTCACAACACAAAAATTCTGGTTACTAACCAAACACCTGTTACCACTCTGTTCCCCACCTCACTCTCCAAATAATTATGTCCCATGAGGCTCCTGAGGCTCCTCCATGTCTCTCAGCCAATGATCTCTGCCCCTTCTGTCATGCTGCACATACCATCTCCAACTAATTCCTCTCACCAAGTGCTGATCTCACTATACTGCTGGTTACCAATTGATTTAGCAAAAAATCCATGGCTATTTCTTCTCCTTTTATAGTTCTCCCAGTCAGGATGCTAGCAACATCCTCCTCAAAACTGTGCATGCACATGATGGCATGCTTGTGCATAATCTCAGTGTACATCAACAAACAAGCAAACACAATAAGGGTACTATACAGTATATTATATTTAACAACTGCTGAGGATTTTCATGTGTACTTGGAAACATTGCCATCTAAGTGAACTAATTAAGTAACTATGGTATCTTGGCCTTCATGTCTTGGCTAATTACCTTATTAGCTCCCCTCAATTGCATTATTTCCTTGTGCTCCATAGTATACTGTCATTATTCTATTTACAGTGTAGCCCAGCAGGATGGAACACAATACTGCAGCATTCTGCAGCAGAGTTACTGCAGGAAACATGTCACATTCAATAGCAGTTAATCCCTTTTGTCATAAAGTAAACTGAGTCACTGCATTGCATCCTGGCAGGCTCCTCTGCATACTATGTATATTACAGAAGCATGCTAATCCCTCTGTTTTGGGCTTGAGTTAGTGTTTGAGTCAAAAATGAGTTTGTTTGACAGCTTATGTCTCATCAATTGTAGTCCCTAAGACTTCATAATTTGGTGTGCACATTTCTAGTCCTAGGGTTATGTGGTAGAGTGACCTTATTTTATTTTTGCTGTAGGTGTGTCCAAGAAGAATATATGTAATATGAGGTAACTAAAACTGTGTAGTTTATTTAAGGCAGTTTTGTCCCCAACTGTCTGCAGTCACGGCCCCTTTAACAAACAAAAACATAAATCCTACTCCTGGCAGGATTTCTAACTAAACAACATAAACCCTCACTACCTCTGGCTACAAGTTACTCTGTTTCCCAGCCTCCAAGTAGTATTACAAAGTCCACTTACAAACTTCACATTAGTTTCCAAATGTCTCTGCAGCTTGAACTTGCTATTTGCAGCACAGCTTCTGACTTTCTCCAGGGATATCTCCCCTTGTGTTGCTTAGTCAGGTTTTATACACTGCCCTGATCAAGATTGACTTCATCTGTGTTTGATTAGCTCACTACCTAGATGCTTCCAGAACTTTCTGTGTTTGATTGGCTTCCTACCTGGATGCTTCCAGAGCTTTCTTTAACCCTTTCATCATTTCTTAAAAGGGAACATAGCTTTATCCATTCTTCTGTTAACATAAATTCCATCTACTACTCTGTCACAGTTAATATTTTGGCAAGTTTGGTGTGAACTGGTTTTGTGGTACAAATGTTATTAATTAGAGAAACTACAAAAAAAATGCCTTTTTAAGACACATTTTTGCCATTGGATAACACAAAACTAGATCAATTTAAATTATAACATTTGATGGTTTGTTAGAGCTTGTGCCAGGAAGCAATCTTTTCTTGGTTTGAAAACCATCCACTTTGTCATATTTAAGTTATAATGCTTAACATTTTTAATATCTGAGTCATGTCTGGTATGCTAAACAAAAGCTGAAAAAAGTGAATATTTTTTGTGAGATTAAGTTGGGCATGAACAAAATCTTTAAAAACGAAAAATGAAAAAAAATACAGTTGTAGCCATAAACATGTTCAGATATTTCTAGACATTTTGTGATATATCTGAAGAGATTTTTTTCTAGTGGCCCACAGTTGTACTGCAGTCAGGCAGGGCATTTCTCTAGAAATATCACAGCCATTTCAGGAAATATATGGCCATGTCTTTGGCTGCAACTGTACTTACTTCTAACTGTTGACAGATGTATGGTTCATCAAGAGACTGTCTAACAAGAGGTCTGAGCTTGCTATGCTGGAAAAAAGAGTTAATTACACATTACTTTTTTTTAATTAAAACAAAAAGTTTTCCTGTTTAATTAGAAAAATTGCTGTAATGGAGTTTAATGGCCCAAACATGAGTGCATAATAAACAGTGTGCACTTGGTAATACAGGACTAGAATGGGGAAATATTAAACAAAAAACATGAACATTGTTGAGAAAACTGTTTTTAGTCACAACATAAACAAAATGTTTAAAGGAAAAACATTAAAAACAGTCACAAACATGACTGAAAAAACAATTACGTACATATTGTACTAAAATTAAAGTGATACACAAACAAAATAGTAAGAAAGTTACATCTCATTGTCTGCTTTGTGCATAGCAAGTTAGGACTTTCCTTTTTCTTCGGCCATGCAAAAAGCAACTTAGGTCTCAGCTGCTGTGAGTAACAAGTTACGACTCTACTTTCTCAAAAGAGTAGGACAAACTCTTGCATGAACTGCAAATTCTGAAAAAATAAACAGCTTCAAGAAATTATCAGTAAACAAACTTTAAGTGTAAACACACAGCTCACAAATATAAATAATATGGGCCAAAACGATACCAGGAAGAAAATTAGGAAAGCAGTGGGGATTTAAACTCTGGTGCATGCTCCCCTGGGAAGGAAATAAACAAAAATAAAGGTGCAAGGGAAAATGAGGAATGGTGTTTTGTTAAAACAAACCCATGAAAGAAAGGTAGAAGGGCATTAGGAAAAGAAGATATAGAACTGCCAAACAGGTATCAACCAATGAAAACAGAATTGCTTCCTGTTATTTAACATTTTGGATCATACCTGCCAACAAATGATTCAAGGAAAGGAAACAAGGTCCTAGTATCTGGAGATTCAATCATAATAGGTTGTGATACACAAATATGTGGTAGGGTTAAATAGAGTAGGATTGTAATATCCCTACAAGGGGCAAAGACAAATGATATTCTTACCAGAGTACCCCAACTGTTAAGAAATGATGGACATAGTCAAACTGTAGAGATACACAATGGGCATTAATAATGTGGGCAGGGACCACGAAAAGGACATCCGTGAAGAAATTATTGAAATGGGCAGACAAATAAAGCAAAAAAGTGAGAACAGCTGTAATTTCAGGTATCCTACCTGTTTTAAAGGGACACCAGGAAAAAAGTAAAACCAATGAATATATTAACACTTGGCTACAGAAATGGTGTCAAAGGGATGAGATGTTATTTATAAACACATGGCAGTCTTTCTATGGTAAAAGGCAATTGTATACCAAGGATGTGTTATATTTAAGTAGAACAGGAAGTAACACCTTAGGAAAATTATTAAATGAAATACTTCCAAGAGAAAGTTTTAAGCTGGTGGTGGTGGTGGTGGGTGGGGGGTGCTGAATGGACTACCACAGATAATTGAAAAATCCAAGGAACAAGTCCATGCCCAGGGAGATTAAATGTTACATGTGCAACATCAGAAGTCTCAAAAATAAAATGGTTGAACTGGAAATCCTACTTGGAGTGGAAAAGAATATTTATATAGCCTTCATAACTGAGACATGGAGGTGTCTGAAAGACACTTAGTGTGAATCAATACTGTACAAGGATATCAATTATTTAGACTTGAGGGAAAAGACAAAAATTTTGGGGTAGTTGCTGCAGTATATTCGTATCTAATCAAATATCAGCAGCAGACATCTCCGAAAAAGTCAGAAGGGCTAATAGCAAAATTAAAACATTATGACTCAAAATAACAAAAAATGATAACAACAATATAATAACTGGGCTGCAATATAGACCTCCCAATGCTAGCAACCAGATCGGTAATAGTATTAATTAGGAAACTGAAAGAGTGTGTGACCTTGAAGAGATAATGTTCTTGGGTGACCTAAAATATGAAGACATTTGCTGGGAGACTAAATAAGCCACTGGTTTAAATAGTAAGGGATTCCTGAAGACCCAAAAGCAATTTAACTTAATTCAACATGTAAACACACCTACAAGAGGATCAAACATATTAGACATATTATTAAGTTCCCCAAATATTAATATATTAGACTGTGAGATATTAATACCATTAGGTAGTAGTGATCATAGTAATATTACTTTTGAAGGCCTGGAATCCTATACTAAAGTGAGGGGAAATAGGGAAATTTGCCTGTACCACATGGCTAATGTACAAAATATTCATTATGAATTAAATACCATAATATTAATTGGGATAAACAATAAGAAAATAAAAGTGCATAAGAAATGTGGGTGAGAATAAAGGATGCTATTTTTATGATTTGTAATCAACTTATTAAGAAAATTACAAAAAAATAATAATCACGGTATTAAACAAAGGTGGCTTACTAAGACAATTAAAAAAATCAGTAAAGAAAAAAATCAAAGCTGTATAAGAAGTACCTCAAAGATAGATCAGAAATGTCCTGGAATGACTGTAAGATAACACTGAGACAATGCAAGAATAATATAAATATGTCAAAAAGGAAATTAGAATGATAAATAGTGATAAACACTGCTAAACTCCTCAGACCTCTCAGATAACAACCTGAATCTCAATAATAACTTCAACACCTTTCAGAGCTGGTGATTGCAAAACAAGTTTGTCTTAAATAAAAATAAAACGATGACTATGCTCTTTGGTTCAAGTTCAGAAATTCAGTCCTGCACCAAACCATTAAGTATCAGAGTGCATGATGGCTCTCCCCTTAACACAATTACCTCTTTTAAATATCTAGGAGTAACCCTTTATCCTGCCTTGGATTTTGACCTGCACCTAGCCTCAGTCATTAAATACATCAATATTCAACTAGGGCTGGCATATAAGGTGAGACATAGCCTAGCATCCACAGTGAGGATAGCCATTGCACAAGGGATCCTGAGACCCAAATTGGCATATGGGTTAATAGCCTTTCCAGAAACTACTGAAGGGTTCCTTTGAAAGTGGGATGTCTGCTAGAACAGCATTTGCCATTTTGCTCTGTCTTTACCCAAACTTACTCACCGATGCACACTATACTCCAGTCTGGAATGGTTTACCCCCTCAGCCTTCCAACAGTTTACTTCCTACTGTTTTATAAAGAATATAATCTCCTCCCAGATATCTGACAAATTTGCTCTACTGCTGAAACCTGTGACCTCTGCCTACCCGCTGAGATCAGCTGACAAATCCCTTCTTGTCCAACCGAAATGTAAAACCAAAACTGGGGAGAATGCTTTCTCTAGCTTGGCCCCTAAACTATGGAACTCCCTTCCACTGAGTCTAAGACTTTCCACTTCTCCACACAGCTTCAAACAGGAGCTTTGTATGGCTCTTCTAAGCTCTGAACCCAGCTCCTGTTCTCTATCCAGCCACTCCTGTACTGGTTCCTCCTAGTTGCCTACCAGCTCCAACCTCTACTACTCTCAAACTTGCCTGGAAATCTTGCTATTTCCTCTGTTCTACCACTTACTTACTGGTTGTATGACGTATGACTGTTAGTTATTTGCACTTATATTTCTGTTTTGTTACTACATATTGATTCCTACAAATGTACTGTAATTGCTGAAAATTTTGTATAAGTTACTATATCTGACTTCTACTTGTTCCCGTTATGTTTTCTTGTATCTAATATTGTCTACATACACTTTGTTGTCATTTTCCAGGTTGTACCTGAAAATAGGCAGCTATGCTGTCTAGTGTACCTACCCGGTTAACAAACACTAAATAAAATAAACATAATCTTAAAGACCTATACAGTTATATAAACTCCTTTCAAAATACTGATACCAGTCTTTGCCCTATAAAAGATTTCAAAATCACAATTGAGGACCTGAATAAAATAGTTGACATATTTAAAGAACATTTTGTTTATTTTTTTTCCAAATCTCCACAGTATACAGGGATAGTCCAGATAGTAATGTATTTCCCATTGATATTAATGAACAGGACACAATAAGGAAAATTCAAAACATGAAAACCCTTAGTTCTGCTAACCCGGGCAATATTTTTTTTTTAATTTTAATTTGTATTGTTTTCCAAAGCACAGAAAATATATACTCCTTAGTGTAAGCTATATAGAAATACCAATAGCACAGCAGGCATATGGCAGAGTAAAAATACATGGAAAAATAATTATTTCAGGACAATGAAGAAACTCAAAAAGTAAACAATGTTATCTTGTAATCAATCTTTGAAATAGCTCATAAGGCTTTATCAGCAGATTATAACATAAATTATTAATATGTTAGAATTACAGAGCCCTTTTGTCCATCTAGGGGTTCAAACAGTTCACAGCGGTCCCTCTTTAAAAAATAATAGTACCTCATTGTCCTGAATAAAAGCATTATCAGTATAATATTGTGAAAATCACTGTCCCTAATCAAGTTTAACCTTGATATCCTGCTGGTGACATCCGAATCATGGTCCATTCTCATTGATGAAAATAAAAATGAAAATAGCAATAGAAATAAAGATAAAAGAAAGAGAGGTTGCCGAATAACATAAATCATTTAAGACCCAGATAATATTTCAATCAGAATTTTGAAGTTAATGATGCCCTTCTTAGCCAAACCTCTGAAGTACTTATTTGAAGCAGTAGTAATTAATTGTGACAACTCTAAAGACTGGCTATCAGCAACAGTTATTCCTATACATAGAAAGGAAAAAAAGAGGATTATAAAAATGATAGGCATATCAACCTGACATTGGTGCCATGTAAACTTTTGGAAGGCATCATTAAAGATCATATAACTCACCATCTAAAAATGCATAACCAGTTTGATGCTGAACAGCATGTTTTTTCCTGCTGGAGACTATGTGTAAGAAACCTCCTCTGGTTTTATGAGAAAATATATTCTGCACTAGATAAAGGCAAACATAGAGATTGCATATACTTGGATTTCTCAAAAGCATTTGACACTGTATCACATGGGGTCATAATTGATAAAATGATTACTCTTAATATTAGCCAGAGTATTATTAGATGGACCAAAAGATGGCTTGAGAGCAGGATAAAAAGGAGTATCCATAAAGGAGCACTATTCATCTATTGGTTCTGTCATGAGTGGTGTCCTGCAAGGATCCATGGTGGGTCCTACATTATTTCAACTCTTCATGTCAGATATGTGTAGAAAACGAAAAAAAAATGGATGTGTAAATATGCCAATGACACTAAATTACCAGGCATAGTGGATACAACAGAAGAAAGGGTTTCAATTCAATCAGACATAGACATCATATATAATTGGGTAGTAAGTAGAGGGATGTCCTTTAACTTTAAAAAGTGCTGTGTCTTACATCTACAAAAACAAATAATAAAAAACTTTTATATTCTCTGGAATAAGACTCTCAAGGAGAGCACACATGAACAAGATCTGGGGGTCACAATAAATCAAAAATGTGAGTCAACAGATCACCATACAATTCAGAGAGCAAAGGCAAATCTTATATTGCATTCAATTAAATGAAACTTTAACAGTAAGAAAGTAGATGTAATTTTGTCTTTATATTTAGTGTACAGTATGTGAGACCAATTTTGGATTATGGCAGCTCAATATGTGCCCACTACATACAGAAAAATACAGAAAATAAAGAGACTACAGTGTAGGGCTACAGTACATAAATGAAACATTAAAATATATTAACTATCATGATAGGCTCAAATATCTAATATATGATGTCACTAGAGACAAAAAGGAAAAGGGGAGATCAACTATTATGCTTCAATAATATGTAGGATGAATATCTAATTAGTGAGTTCATTCTTGAATTCAAGGCTGATAACATCTGCACTAGAGGGCACCCTGTGCAAATTATTTATTTTATTTATTTATTAAAGTCTCAGATTTACAAACTTTTGAGTCAGAAGACTCCTATATAAAGGCTCTACATCAGAAAAAACAACAACAATAATACAATATGCAATTACAGAATAAAAGATGCAATAACAGTTAATGTACAAAACAGGGAATCAATGTGGTTATCAATGATACAAACAAGTTACAATCAGGAGAAAAGAGTAAGGGCAGAGGTTATGAAGAGCAATGAGCAGTGGGGACCAGAGGAGGCAGTGCAAAGACCAGGAGAAGGCAGGATGAAGGGAAATAAGGAAAAAAATAAGGATGAATGGGGTAGGATAAGTAGTAAGTGATGCTGTCAGTAATGACATTGTCACATAAGAAGTTGCTAAGGGGTTGGGGAAAGAGTTAAGGAGGGGGAGATAGCAGGACAGACTAGTAGTTGTCGCAGCTGCTAGAGGAAAGGTGATGCTGTGGAAATTTTAGTTTGAAAAGACCAATTTTATTTACAGAAGAAATCTCAGAGGGCAGGTCATTAATTCAGTGAGGGGCCCTATACATGAAAGCCCTCTGGCCCAATGAAGTCCTACAAAATGGAACAAGGAAGGTGGCTTTGGATATGCTTCTGGTAGCCCAAGTAGTTGAGACAGGGATTAGGAGATGTTGAGTAGCAGGAGGGGAGAGACCCATGGCTATCTTTTTGACTAGCAGGTTGGTCTGATAACAAAGCTTGTCACTGAAGTTTAACCAATTAGTAAGTTGATGCAGGTCACAGGTGTGTGTATATCAATCACAACCAGTCACAAGGCTGCAGGCTTTGTTCAAGGCAGCCCTAATTCTGCTTAATGCAGTGTAAGCTGCCGATCCATAAATAATGCCATACTTGACTAATGACAGTATTGAACTGGTTACAGCAAGGCGAAGGGCAACAGCTGGCATGCAAGACCTATGTCTGTAGAGAAGACCAAGCCTGGTGTTGACCACCTTACAGACCAGGTTTTTGTGCTCATGGAAAAAGAGGGTGGAGTCAAGAGTGATCCCGAGGAACTTTGAAGTTATGTATTTGCTTCAGGGGTTTGTGTTGGGAGTTAAGAATGGTTAGTGGAAAGTTTTTGTTTTTGTTCTGTGGGTTGGCAAACATCATCACCTTTGTTTTTTTGTTTGTTTTTTTGTAATTCAAAATGTGTTCATGATGTGTGAACCAAGATTCGGATTCCGAGAAGAACCTTTGATGATCAGTTTGCAGAAGGATGGGGTGGGGATGACTACAGAAGATTACTGTATCATCTGCATAGAGTAACATCTGCCACAAGCAGGCTAGGGGGAGGGAGTTGAGGAAAAGACTGAACAAGAGTGGGCCAAGAATTGAACCTTGGGGGACCCCTGAGAAAACTGGAAGAGTGGAGGAGAGAGTGTCATTGATTTGCAACCACTGGGCTCTTCCACTACGTTAATGAACCAGGAGGTGGCATCCTGAATATGCGTTGCTGATGACAAAGAAGATTGTATTTTGAGAGGTAATCAGAGAGTTCATCAGAAAATTTCCTCTCAAGGGCTTAGGAGATTGGGAGGAGGATAGAGATCAGGTGATAGTCACAAGAGGAGGTTCTATCCCCACTCTTCAGTATTGGAGTAATCACTGTCAATTTTCATTGTGAGGGTAGTTGACCTAGATAAAGGGAGAGATTGAAAAGTTTGGTAAGTGGAGATAGGACAACATCCAGGGCAAGTAGCAGGAGCTTCAAATTCAGTGAGTCATCACTGAATCTAAATTTTCCCAGGACCTTGGATAGGTAAGATTTAGCTTCCCGAGGGGAGACCATCTTGAAATGAAAAGGAAGGATACCTACTTGGGTGGAGGCTAGAGGTTGGCAAACATCATCACCTTTGTTGGTTTTCTAATTTAAAATGAGTTTATGACATGTGAACTGAGATTTGGATTCTGAGAAGAACCTTTGAAGATCAGTCTGCAGAGGGATGGGGTTGGGATGACTACAGAAGATTACTATATCATCTGCATACAGAAACATCTGCCCGAAGCAGGCTAGGGGGAAGGAGTTGAGGAAAACACTGAACAAGAGTGGGCCAAGAATTCAACCTTGGTGGACCTCTGAGAAAACCAGAAGACTGGAGGAGAGAGTGTCATTGATTTTGACCCACTGGGTTCTTCCACTAAGGTAGTTAGCGAATCAGGAGGTGGCATCCTGTAACAGGCCCACAGATAAAAGGGAATCAATTAGAGTGCATGGTTAACTGTGTCAAAAACCTTAGTTAGGTCTGTGTACACAGACCCAACTAAGTGACCACAGTCTAGGGCTTTATGTATGAAATCGGAGTATTCTAGGAGGACAGTAGTAGTACTGTGGCCCTTCCTGAATATGTGTTGCTGATGACAAAGAAGATTGAATTTTGAGAGATAGTCAGAGAGTTCATCAGAAACTATCCTCTCATGGGCTTTTGAGATTGGGGGGAGGATAGAGATCGGGCAATAGAACCTCCTCTTGTGACTATCCCCACTTTTCAGTATTGCAGTAATCACCACCAATTTCCATTGTGAGGGGAACTGACCTAGACGAAGGGAGAGATTAAGAAGTTTGGTACGTGGTGATAGGACAACATCCAGGACAAGTAGCAGAGCTTCAAATCCAGTGAATCACCACTGAATATAGATTTTCCCAGGACCTTGGATAGGTAAGATTTAGCTTCCCGAGGGGAGACCATCTTGAAATGGAAAGGAAGGATACCTAAGAGGGTGGAGACTGGGGGGTTCTGAGAGCGTGGTTGAAGAAATCTGGGGGGAGAACCTCACTGAGGGCAGAGAAAGCTGAACTGAATGTATTTGCAATAGCTGTGGATCCTGGGTAGTAACACCATTGATATTTAGTAGGGAGAGGGGGAGGAGTTAGGTTTACCAGTCAGGTTCTTTATGTTGTCCAAGAACTTCCTCCCTGGCTCCAAGATGATAAGAGGCTAGCTTGGAAGTGGGCAGTCTTTGCACAGCACATGAGTGCAGGCATTTCTTGCAGCCCTATAGCATTGTCTATCCACGGGGTGACCAGTTGCCAAGGCTATGAGCCAGAGGTTGTCACTAGTATGTATAAGATTGAGAAGAGCATGAGTGATCCATGGGGTTTCAGGGCCTTTCATAAAATGCTTGGTGTATGGGGTGAAAATGTCACAGGCTGGGTTAAAAGTGGAAATGAAAAAAGCTAGGGAACTATCAACATTTGAGGCACAGTCTAAGGGAGACCAGTCACAGTTAAGGAGATGAGCCTTGAATTGCCTGAGAGAGCCTTTTTTGAGGGAACACTGATGAGAAATTTTTGGAAGGAGTTTTGGGGAGCAGTTTGACCAAGTGCAGAGAATAGGGGAGTGGTCACTTAGTGTATCGGGAAGGAGCATGACATTGTGGGTATTAGACCGTTACAATTCTGTACACATAAAATAAAAGAATTCTACACACAATGCATTGTAAATATGTGGAATAAATTGCTGACTGACATGAAAATTAACAAGGGTGAAAATGAATTTATGGCTAGACTGGATAGATACATATTGGTGAGTAACTTTTTTTTATTACAGATCATGGATCAGAGCAATTATGGGCATATTGCCTCCTAAGTTCCGTACACTCTTTAGTATGATCTTTACTAAACTGTAAGGACATAATTGCAAAAAAGCTAATTAATGCATTGTTAGGGTTACATAGCCACAGAAGGAGGGATATGTGGTGTTAGGGTTTTTGCAACCCTTATGCCTATCCCTTCCTACACCTCCTAGCCTCATGACCCAAGACCAAGCTACTGGTCTGGAACCATATCCTATGGGTCTGCTGTTTCAAGCCACTGAACTGGATTTGTGCACCACAAGTCTGCTGCTCCATGTAGAAGCTGCAGGATCAGTCATAACGTGCATGCAGGCCATGCACAAAACATGGCATGTGCCCCAACTTGCATTAAGACTCAGTTAATTTTTCACAAACATTGTGCTGCTTTAAACATTGTTTTTTCCCTTGGACTTAGAAACTTTTTCTGTTGCTTTTGTTTTGGCACTAAAAAAACTGTAAAGTCCAAAAATGTTCATGGAGTTAATTTTTTTTATTTCATTTTTTCAATTTTTACCCATTACCTTGCTGTGTTTGACCCACACCCCTACCTCATCCCCATCCCTTGTAACTCAAAGCAAACAACTGGTCCAAGGCTCTGCCCTATGATCCTGTTGCTTTAAACTACAGTACTGGGGCCATGCACCACAGGTGCCCCTTAGGTATTTTATTTGATGTAGGGCCACACAAAAAGGAACAGACTCACCAGATATAGACATAGATCTTTAGCTTGCATTATGGGTTGAAGTTGCCAACCAGCGGTACATGATCCCAAACCTGTGGGTCCTAAGTGAGGTAGTAGACCCATGGTGCATGGCCCCTGGACCTGTAACTTGCTTTATGCAGTGCCTTGTTGGTCCTATATGAATCAGTAGACCCATGGGGCACTGCTCTGGAGTGGACCTGTAGCATGCTTCATGCAAAACACTGCAGGCCCTACATGAAGTAATGCATCTGCAGGGCACAGCCTCAGATCTATAGTTTGTTTTGCACACATGCCCATGGTCCATACATGAAGCAGCAGATCCATAAAGCATGGCCTCAGACCTATAGCTTGCTATGGTCAGGACCCTGCATGCCCTCTGGAAAGTAGTAGACCTTGGGGCCTTGACTCCAGAGCTGTAGCATGGCCTTGGGTCACATGGATGGGGATGGGGAGGAAGATGAGTGGTAGGGTTAAAAACATTAATGTCACATTTCCTGGCTTTTGTGGCTTTATAGCTTTAGCAGATACACTAATGTAGTATGTTTTATTTGTTTTTATTTTAGTCCTTACTGTTTGAAAAAAAATACAAAGCAGCAGACCTGTCAAGCATGAACCAGTCCTTTGAAACATATGTGAAGCAACAGACTCATCAGTGCTGGATCTGTATCTTGCTTTGCACAGTGTCCCATGGGCCCTGTGTGAAGTCGTAGACCCATCAGGCATGGCACCAGATCTCTAGCTTGCTTTTCATGGGGTTCTGTGGACCCTACATGAAGGAGCATCGGGTACTGTTCCAATATGTAGGATGCTTCTCCCAGGATATTTTGGTCCCTACCTCAAGTGAAAGACCTGTCAGTACATGTGAAAGTTGAAATTTAATTAATTTATTTATTTTTCATTTATTAAATTCTCGGATTACAAATACCTTTGAGCAGAAACTGCTCGTTTACAAAGGTTCCACGTCAAAGGATGAGGGTCAACATACATACAGAGGTAGTAAAAGAATGCACAATAAACAACTAAAACAACTAAAATAAAAAATAAAGATACTCAGTTATAACATACTTTGAGATAATATTCATATAATGAGTAGCTTGAGTAGGCAGCTGGCTGTGGTAACAATAAGAGATAGAGGGCACCATAGGCAGTTAGTATTGCAGGCGTGCGACCGGGAGAGGAAGTTGGCAGGCTAATGGGCCACTGTCCAATGGTGGTGGAAAATGTCTTGTGCCAGTGGAGATGTGAAGCAGGAAAGGAGTCACAAGGAAGGCCCAGTGCCAGAGGGAATGAGACTGGGAAAGGTTGGGCTGTGAGACATGAGTGAGCTGGGAGGTGTTTAGAGAGATCTCTGTTCAGAGAAGCAGTCACATTGAGTGGTAGAGGTGAGGTAAAGTTTGAGATTCCTTTTGAAGGGTCCAAGTGTAGTAGAGGAAAGTGCTTCTTTATTGAGAGAATTGAACCATTGAGCGGCTCTATAGACAAAGGACCGCTGGCCCATGGAGGTACGACATCTGGGAACCTGAAAGGTTAGAGATTGGGCACCACGTGTTTGTTGAGTGCCACTGTAGGTAGTAAGGAGTGAGCTAACACCAGGTGGCATGAGACCAAGGAGAATCGTTTTGGTAAGTAAGCAGGTCTGGTATTGTATTCTGCTGCATAGGGGTAGCCAGCTGGCCTGTGCATAGAGGTCACAGGTGTGAGTTTGTCGGGCTGCCCCCATTAGTAGTCTACAGGCTTTGTTGAGAGCAACTGAGATCCTCGGAGGCACTTGTTGAGGCAGAGCCATAGATGGTAAGGCCGTCGTCAATGATAGAGGTGACAGAGCTGTAGATGGCTAGTTTAAGGGCATCCGCAGGCATACAGTGCTTGTGTTTGTGTAGTAGTCCAATCCGTATATTGGCAGTCTTGGCAACAGTGTCAATATGCTGAGTGTAGGAGAGGGTACTATTGAGGGTAATACCAAGGTACTTGAACTCCTTGACATGTTCGAGTGGGTTCCCAATGTGGTTCTTGATGGTGAGGGACAGAGAGTTGTGCCTGCTCTGTTGGTTACAGAAGGACATGGCTTTAGTCTTGCTGTGGTTTAGGACAAGTTTATGAGAATTGAACCAGTCTTCGATGCACTTGAAGTCGAGCTGCAGCTGGGATTCAAGGACTGTAATGTCATGGTGGCTGGAAAACAGGACTGCATCGTCTGCGTATAGTAATATTTTTTGGTGGCAGGCACGGGGGAAATTGTTGATGAAGAGGGAGAAGAGTAGAGGGCCCAGAATAGACCCCTGGGGGACTCCGGAGCAGACCAGTTTCTCATCTGAAGAGATCCCTGCAATCCTTACACGTTGGATCCGATTATCAAGGTAGCTGGTGAACCATGGAAGGGCATCGCTGGAATCCCAATGGAGGACAGTTGCTTGAGCAGTAGGGGTGGTTAACTGTGTCGAATGCCTTGGTAAGGTCTATAAATACTGCCCCTCCACAATTCCCTTTGTCAAGCATGGCATGGATGAAGGTTGTAAATTCCAGTAGTGCAGCGGTGGTGCTGTGCCCTTTTCTAAAGCCATGCTGCTCTGGGCACTGTACGTTGTACTTATCCAGGAATTCAACTAGTTGATCCAACACTATTTGCTCCAGCGCTTTAGATAGTGGTTTAGATAATTGGTTAAGAGAAGTGTTTGTATAAAGCCCATCCTCAAAATTTGGTCTTAATGGTGGATAATAGAAAACAAAAACAGTAAATTAAATCTCTACACATGTGCAGTATGACTTTTTCATTGCTTTTCAAAGACTTGTTTCTGTTTACAGTGGCAATGGGTGGTATGGGACAGAAAGAGAAGACAGAGACTGGCCAAAATGGAAGGAGGAAGGGCTGTGCCATCACCCGACATAGGATCTTACGAACAATTGTTAGGTACTGAGATGGCAATGGAGGGGGAGGAAGGTGGCATGTGTGCTAAAGGGTAGGAGTTTATTTTCTTGTGCATTTTTTTACAGGTTTATGATAGGTGAGGGATAGCAGAGAAGACAATAAGTGGCTGAGGTTGAGAGAGAGAGAGTTGTACAAATTGCCCACCATTGGACCAATGGTGTATATACTGGAGTGACAGTGTGTGGGGGGGTTGGTGGGATAAATGTCTTTGTGTGGATGAGAGTGGGGGATGATTTTTAACTTGGAGGTTGTTAGCAAGCCACTGGAGTTGGACATCCGGTGTCCACAAATACTTTATTTTTTATAATAACATGCATCTGACACAAGGATTGGGCACCAGTGTCAGGAAGGAGTTTCTTGTAAGGTGAGGTATCACACATATGGATCGAGTACCCAGTATCAGAAACATAAAATGGCTATGTTTATGTTGGCATAAGCATGCAAGCAACATCGTGCAGTAGAAGCACATTTCAGAGGTGTGTCAGTTTTGTGGACAATGCAGGGGATGCTTTAGTGGGTGTGTCACTCAGCTGCCAATCAGTGACCATGCTGGCAATGATAAGAAACTTCAAAGAGAGCCAACAACTTGAAAGAAATGTGCTGCTGCAATCACAAACAGTTTTGTCACTGCAGTCACAAGTGTCCAAGAGGGTAGCATCTTTCAAAAAAAGAGGTGTGCAAGAACAAGAGGGCACAATTTGAAGATGGGGGGGCGGCTCAGAGGTAATTTAAGGAAGTATTTTTTCACAGAGAGGGTTGTGGATGCATGGAACGGCCTTCCAGAGGAGGTTGTGGAGTCAAAATCAGTGGTGGAATTCAAGCATGCATGGGACAGTCATAAGGCCATTCTAGGGGGTTGGGGGTAGGAAGAAGTAGGCTGCTGGTTAACTAGGATCTGCAGCTTATCCAGTAGGTAGGGAAATGGGCAGACTGGGTGGGCCAAGCGGTCCTTATCTGCCATCAAATTCTATGTTTCTATGTGGCACCCTGCAACTTTGTCAGCTTCTGCAGCCTAGCACTCTGTCCCCGGGCCTTGCTCCAGGAGCAAGTGGACGGCTCTCACCGCCAAGCACTTGGTTCAAGCTTTGCTTCAGGAGTAAGGTGTTTGTTTAGTGTGCCTTTCCTGGTGAAACATTTCAATAAATATGGCAGCTTCTGCCACACACCAGGCCACCACACACTACCCAGAAATCAGACATTGGTCTAATCCCCGTGTCGGCATGTATCCTCCTTTTCCCATTAATGTGGTACACTTGGAGCCCATCCCAGTGTGCTGAAATCATGGTATAATGTTTCCGAAACTAGGATGCTCACTTCCAGTGCCAGATGCGCCCCCCAACCCAATCCCGTCTGTGTTATTTGCTGACATTGAGGTACCCAGTCCCCGTGTTGACATGCACTTCACCCCCCCCCACACTGTTGTGGCACACTGGGAGCCCACACCAGTGTGCCTAAATGCCTTTAAGTTTTTTCACTGTAAAATAAAGAAAACAGTCCCCCGAAGTTGTTCTTATTTTTTATTTTACCTGTAAACTGAAAACAGTCCATTGTTGTGTCCCGTCCCTCCCCATCCCAACCCTCCTATTAGCACTCACTCTCCACACCCCCTCACCCCATACTTACCTCAGGTGGTTGGGAGTAGCAATCTTCTCTGGATCATGACACGTCTACACTCTTCAAAGCCAAACTGTGAAGTGAGAATCCCGGTTAGCGTTGTATAATGGGAGTCAAAGGGGGGAGGTTTAACTTAGGTTGATATTTCAGCCATTTTTAGGAATTTTGGCCAAATTTTCAACATGAGGTTCTTGGGACCCCACCTCATGAACATGTCACTGTTATTTTGTTTCTCAGTCTCAAAAGGTCATTTTGCCGTCACTGAGCAAAATGACCTTTCAGGACTGATGAACAAAATGACAGTACCATTGTTCAGGAGGCGGGGTCCCAAAAAGTCCATGTTGAAAATTTGGTGAAAAAATTCAAAAAGATGACTGTATTATGGGTGTGCACTGAGCGTTATGTACACATGCACGTAACTTCACCAATTTGTACAATTTTCACTCCAGATTTTCACACCTCCTTATTAACAGTACAGCTGTCATTTTTCACATCCTGCCCCAAATGTGTTTTGGAACCTGTGGTGCAGAATGATGCAATCACTGTGGGAAATCAACTTTTGGGACAGATTAACACAATCACAGTGTCACTGTTCATGAGGGGAGGTCCCAAAATGGCAATGTTGAAAATTTGGTGGAAAAATTCCAAAAAATTATTGCGTTAAGGGCGTGCGGCGGCATACTCCCAATGCCTTTCAGTCTCTGGAGGGTGGGGGTGGAGTTGTTGTTACCTCAATACTTCAAGCCATTCCTATTATGCATCTCTCTAACTCCTGCACTAACAATGCCAATGCCTGCAAGCCAACATTCGGCATTGACACATGCTTGTTTTCATTTGCAGTTAACTTAGAAATCCATTATTAAAGAAAATTAAAACATCATATTCATTGCAGGTTACTATTGGTGGTTGGGGGGAAATATGTTGATTTCATTTTTATGGCTGCAGGGTGGAGCCTGCAGATGTCTTGCTATCAGAAAAGCAGCTTACCTCACCATATCTGACCAAACAGCAATTTTGGAGTTGCTGTTCTGTCACTCCATCAGTTGACTGAAGCATTCCATTGTCTCTGTTCAGTAGACCAGTTCCAGCACTATTTCTTCTCTTGTCTTGCTGTAGGCTGACTTCTAGTTCTCTGATTAACTGATTAGTGCAGTGCCTTCTCAGATTACTTTCTGGGGGGGGGAAGGTATAGGTGTACTGTTGCTGCTTCAGGCAGTGTATGCTAATTCAAACAGTGATTGTATCTGCTGATGTCAAATGAAACATGACCTTTCTTTCTTGTAACTCAGGCTGTAAATGGAAAAATTGTGAAGAGTTGTAAAACTGCTGCATTCCTGCATAACATTATAATTCAAAGAGAGATCCTGTCAGGAAGTTAACCCTTTCAGGATAGATCTAATTCTTAATGGACTGAGTGAAAAACACAGCTCCAGCCACAGCATGCCTATCTGACTGCATTCCTCATGCAGCCCTGTACACTGGAGGGCTTGTTTATTTCAACCCTTTCAGGACCTGTTAGTGTCATTCTACTCCATTTATTTCACATTTCAATCAAATATAACTATTCACAAGTGTCCTTCTGAGGGGAGGTAAGGGGCTTATGAAACAGACTGCATTATACAGAGAAATACTAAAAAATATATTTCCCATCTTTTTTTAAATGTTAACATTTTCTGCTGTGTGGCTTTCAATTTGATGCAATAAATACCATACTGTAGTCTAAGAATGCAGTTGGTAAGTTGGAAATATTTACAAGGTGAAACTCTCGTGACTTTATTCTATGCCTTTTTAGGGGGTACTGAGCCAGGCCCTGCAGCATGAAGTGAATGTCTTTCTTTAGGACATTTTAAATTGGCCTTCAACACTAAATGGAATCTGCCTTCTGGTTCTAAGAATGATGATCTCAGGTACTCTGACTACAATCATGCATGAAAATTTCCAAGGGTGGGTCTCTGACATGGTGGGCACATCACCCGGAGTCCCCCCCCCCCATGGTAATTTATAGGAATACTGTCAACATTAAGGCCTGATTCCACTCCTGCCCTAACATCTTGTCACTCAAAAATGCAGGTCAAATTGTTCACACAAGTTTGCTGTCTATACATTTCTTCATTATTTGCCCCATTGCAAATTATTTCCCCCAAAATTAATAGAGTGTTAAAAAGCAAACAAAAAAAAAAACATGGTCACACACTGTAAGGAGCATCCTTGGCTATGTGTCATTACTGTGCAGATAATGTCCGGATTATTAAAATAAATTAAAAAAAATCCCATGTTGTAGCTATCTCAACATTGGTATATGGCTGGGTACCATCATAATACAGTAACTTCACACAGTTTGACCTATCATGTTGTCACCACTCCATGAGTAGTATACTGTTTCACACATGTTCCCCTTGATTTTTTTCTCCCTTGCTCAATGGGAATATTATTGTCCATTTGATTATCATGTCTGCATAGCATAGTACAACATAAATTATGAGTCTCACACAGTTTACAGTATCAACATTGCACATATTGATAATTTCAAACTGTTTGAATCACATAACCTGTCATATAAGGAAACATAGCAACTGATGGCAGATAATGACTGCAGGACCCATCCAGTCTGCTCATTTTTAATTATGATCACTTTTGCTACAGACCCTACTTGATCTACAGCACTGTCTCTTCCATCCCCTTCCTTCCTCCTAGAATTCCTTAGTGCCTATCTCAGGCATTTTCTGAAACCCACCACTGGTTTCACCCCCACTGCCTCCCATGGAAGGCTGTTCCAGGAATCCACCACCCTTTCTGTGAAGAAGTACTTCCTCACATCTCTTCTGAATCTACATCCTTCCAGCTTCATATCATGACCCCTGTTCTATAGCATCTTTTCTCTGAAACATGTCTCCCACCTATACCTTATTAGCCCCTGTGAGGTATTTAAAGGTCTCCATCATATCACAGGAACATAGAAACATAGAATTTGATGGCTGATAAGGACCGCTTGGCCCACCCAGTCTGCCCATTTCACTACCTAATGGATAAGCTGCAGATCCTAGTTAACCAGCAGCCTACTTCTTTCTACCCCCACCCCCTAGAATTAACTTATGGCTGTCCCATGCATGCTTGAATTCAACCACTGTTTTTGACTCCACAACCTCCTCTGGAAGGCCATTCCATGCATCCACAACCCTCTCTGTGAAAAAATACTTCCTTATATTACCTCTGAGCCGCCTCCCATATTCAAATTGTGCCCCCTTGTTCTTGCGCACCTCATTTTTTGAAAGATGCTACCCTCTTGGACTTTGTTTATACCCTTGAGGTACTTTAAAGTTTATATCATGTCCCCCCTCTCCTTCCTTTCTTCGAGGCTATACATATTAAGCTCCTTTAGCCACTCTTCATATGTCTTCTGGACAGCTTCCATCTTGTCTATGTCCTTGCGGAGATTGTGTCTCCAGAACTGCACACAGTACTCCAGATGGGGTCTCACCAGCTGTCTGTACAGAGGGATAACAACTTCCTGTTTTCTAATGGTGATGCCTCTCCCTGTGCATCCCAGTATCCCCACAGCCCTCCTTACTGCCCTCTCACATTGCTTGCCCACCTTTAAGTCATCTGATATGACTACCCCCAGGTCCCTTTCCATTTTTGTTGTTGTTAGTATATCACCTCCCATTGTGTACTTTTCCCCTGGGTTTTTGTTTCCCAGGTGGATTACCTTGCACTTCTTAGCATTTAATCTAAGTTGCCATATATTTGACCATTCCTCCAACCTTGCCAAATTCCTTCTCATCCTTTCCACCCCACCTTGTGCATCAACTCTGTTGCAGATCTTTGTGTCATCTGCAAAGAGACATACTTTTCCTTCGAGTCCCTCTGCAATGTCGCTTATAAAGACATTGAGGAGAACTGGTCCTAATACGGAACCCTGCAGCACCCCACTTGTAACCCCCATTTCTTCAGAGTGGACTCCATTTACTATTACCCTCTGTGTCCTATTCTCCAGCCAATTCTTTACCCTGGCTATCATCTTGGGACCCACTCCCAGGCTGGCTAACTTGTATATTAATCTTTGTGGGACTGAGTCAAATGCCTTGCTAAAGCCTAGGTAGACCATGTCCACAGCCCCTCCCTGATCTACTACTTTGGTCACCCAGTCAAAGAAATCTATTAGATTTATCTGGCATGACCTTCCTACTGTGAATCCATGCTGCCTTGGGTCCTGTGCCCCTCTGGCCTCTAGGTACTCGACAATTCTTTCCTTCAGAAGTGATTCCATCATTTTCCCTATCACTGAGGTTAAACTAACAGGTCTGTAGTTTCCTGCTTCTGCCCTGCTCCCACTTTTGTGAAGGGGAATCACATCTGCCCTTTTTCAGTCCTCAGGTACCACCCCATCCTCCCATGATTTGTTAAAGATGGTAGTCAGTGGTGTCACTAGTTCTACCCTTAGTTCTTTTAGAATTCTGGGATGAATCCCATCAGGCCCCATTGCTTTGTCCACCTTCAGTTTTAAGAGGTCTTCCAGAACCTTTTCTTCTGTAAATGGGCTGGTATCAACTTCTGTATCCAGAGTGTTTCTATTGTTTGTTATAGGTACCTCCCCCTCTTCATTTGTAAATATTGATCAAAAATATTTGATTAGTATCTCTGCCTTTTCACCATCACCCTCTGCCCACCCCCTCCTCTTTATTAAGTCTCACTATCCCTCCCTTAGTCTTCCTTCACTCCCTGATGTACCTAAAAAAGGTTTTATCCCCCCTCTTAACTGAGTTGGCTATCTTTTCCTCAGTTCAGGCTTTTGCTGTTCTGACTGCCTTCCCAGCTTCCTTTTGCTTTAACTGATACAATTCTCTGTCCTGCTCCTTCTGTGATTCCTTGTATTTTCTGAATGCTTTCTTTTTCTCTTGAACCTTCACTGCCACCTCCTTTGAGAACCATAGTGGTTTCTTACATCGTTTTGTTTTGTTAATTTGCTTTACACAAAGGCTTGTTACCTTTGTGATGGCAGTTTTTATTATTCCCCATTGTTCTTCCACCCCTCCTTCCTGCCCATTTGCCAGTGCATTCCTTAGGCACTCACCCATTTTGGCAAAGTCAGCCCTCCTGAAGTCCAGTACTTTTGCCTTTGTATGGCTTGACTCTATTGCTGTGTTTATTGTGAACCATACTGTTCTATTGCTGTGTTTATTGTGAACCATACTGTTCACAATAAACACAGCAATCGAGTCAAGCCATACAAAGGCGCTCTCCCTTCTCTCCTGCAGGGTGTACATATTGAACTGATTCAGCCTCTCATCATAGGGATTCTGATGCAGATTTTGCACCATTGTGACAGCCCTCAGCTCTCTTCTTGTTACTTTCTCCTTTTTCCAGTTGTTTCCCTTTCCTCGACTTTCTTCTTTCACTGCTACTTTCCCCCTTCCTCCTTTGCTAACTCCCTAATACCTTGAATAACTTGCATCCTGGTGGGACTGTCTCCCCTCAGGAACTCCTTACTCTCTATCTCAGCATGTGGAGGCCCACTTCTTGCCTCCCCTATTTCTTCTGTCACCCCCCTCAGCTACTTTAAATGTCCATCAAAGTAACATTTAAACCATCAACTGAGGACTATGGCTCCCTCCTGCATGGAAGCAGGCCATCACCTTGGTATAGGCTCTTATCCTTCTAGGTTGGCCCTCAGTCCCCAATGTAGCCATAACTCTTCTCGTCACCATTCCTTCTACCAGTACTTGAAGGCCTTGGTAAGGAGCTCCCTCTCCTTCCCCATATAGTATAAGGCACACTCACCACTCACATTTTACAAACATATGGGAAACACAGGATCAACCAGATAATTGATCTAACTTTATCAAAAATTAAATTTACACATGAAGTTGACTACAGCAATTCATTTTTGCATTTAAGCCCATGGAACACCTTTATCAAGCTAATGTATTAGCAGCCGTAGTGGCTTTTACCAGAGTTTGTTTCAAATAGTCAGTCATGAATGAAAAAAACATTTTATTTTCAGCTATTTGTTCACAGTGACTTCACATGCAAGGGTCAGGCAGTTTTAAAACATGTTTATCTTTTTCATTTGGAGTATTTTTATCATGAAATAAATAAAAGGCCCCTATTCTGGGCCAGTGTCTAATGAACCTGAACATTTTAAGTTTTAAACTGGTATGATTTTTCATTATCCAAAGGCAAAACAAAGTCTTAAAATGGGGGTGTACTTTGTACAATCTGTAATTTAAAAAGTTGCAGACTTAGTATTTTGAAAATTTGTATGCACCTAGCCCTCTGGGACATAGAAACTGCATGCTAATTTTCAAAACCCTTAGTCCCAAGTCAGTTGAGTTTATCAGCTGTCAAATATGAGGGGTCTGACACACACACACACACAGACACACACACACACACACCCCCCTAAAAAATAACAGTCTTGTTACCGCACCACTATTATACAATACATACCAAAATTAAGATTTGAAAATCAAGAGCCAAGAAGAGTTTCTAGTTATTGGCAGGGGCTGGCTGATCAGGAGCAACAGTGGCAGCCATGATATTTTCAGGTATTTCCAGAAATGTCGTGGAATGTCAAATAAGATTCTCTCAGGTGGCCCATAGAGGTACTGTAGGCAAGCAAGAAATTTCCAAATATATCATAGACATTTCAGGAAATACCTGTGTGTACTCAGCCAAAGTGAGGCATTCAGTTAAGCTAAGCATGCAACTGTTGCCTGAGCAAGTCACTTGGGGACAAATATTCAAAAGGTTGTTACTAGAACTGCAAAACTGACAGCGCAAACTGCTAATTAGCATGCTGCCTGTAATATGCATCACTCATACATGCAGTACATATTGCCCTGTCCAGTGGGCTCTGCATGTACAAATACTGGGCTATGGTAGTGCCCCATAAAGTGCAGATAGATAGTGCACTGCAGCCTCCTGATTGCAATAGACAACCAGGATCAAAGGGGATGGCATGTCCCAAACAGGTTAGGGCCTTTGCTGCTGAGTGCCATGTTCAAATGTCAAGATGCTAATGGCCACACAAGTCATGCATGATGCTAAGAATCCATTTGAATGCCATTCCATGGCCATCACTAATGCTGTGCAATGCCTCTTCAGTGCTGTATGCACAGCTGCATTATGCAGAGTGACAGTCATTGCTCCCTCCCTCATTGTCTGTAAATAGAGATGCAGCAACATTTAATTTCATCAGTGAAATTCCAGCAAAATTGCAAATTTCGCTGCACAAAATATTTCATGAAATTCTGTGCATTCCGCAAAATATTTTATGGGTGAAATGCGAAATTTCACCTGCAAAATGCAGGATTTTGCCAGTGAAATGCAGAATTTCACCTACAAGTGGTGAAATTCTGCATTATGCAGGTGAAAATTCATATTTTGCCACCATAATTTTGCATTTTGAACCTGCAAACTATTTCACGAAATGTGCAAATTTTACAAAATATTTTGCAGAGTGAAATTCAGCAATTTTGCATAACATTGTCTGTAAAATTAAATCCCTTGTAATCTATTGGTAACTCCCTCCCTCACCTGACACCTTTGAAATTGAAAACCTAACCCTGGTGCTAGTGGTAATCACGTCCCACTCCAATACTTGTTTTATGTATAAATCATCCCTGCTAGTCTAGCAATACCACCTCCCTGCCCTGATCACCATTTGAATGTATGATTCACTCCTGGGGGTCTAATGGTATCCATCTCAAGACCTGATTCCCCATTTAAAATATAAGTCATCCCTGATAGAACATTGGCACCATCTCCTTGACAGTAGCCTCCAATACTCCATGTCAATACCAAATAGTGACCAGCACTTACCCAGTGCTCTCTTCTCTGCCTAGCTGCCATTTGTCCTGCACAAATCCTGCAGTGATATATATATATATATATATATATATGGGATACATGATGGACAGGAGAGGGATATGGAAAATATTCTCACTCCTGCAGAGTGAGACAGCCATGCTTCATGATGCAGGAGTGAGAATATTTGCCATACCCCATGGTCTGCACATCATCTGTGTGTGTGATTTATACAACAGTTGTGGAAGCTTTAATTTGTTTTGTTTTATCTTATGTCATTTTTGTTGCTGTGAGTTGCTGCTGTGAGCGAATGGGTATGACTGGGTTTTGTATATGTTGTGTGATTGGTTGTTGTGTGTGTGAGTGAGTGGTAATAGGTTGATGAGTGTGTGAATGTAATTCATGGTTGGATGATGTGTTTTGGTAGGTGGGACATGTCTGGGAGGTTTTCTGTAGATACTGTGTGTGATTTTCTTTTTTCCATATATTTTATTATGTGTAGTGTTTAATTTGTGTTGTATGCTGCCGTGCGTAACTTTTTCATTTGTGGCTGGCGTATATACTAACATACTAACATACTATTTGCCAGCAGATTAGGCCTTATGGTCTATCGAGTCTGCTCGAACCTAGATCCTTAGTTGGGTGCCGAGACCCTCCCATCCCTTGTGCTCCAGAAACCCCTATCATCCATCCCCACCCCCCTGGGACAGGCCATCATCTGATACATCCACTTTCTGTGTCTGTCCCACCCTCTCTTGAAGCCCTCCACTGTGGATCTCTGAACCAGCTCACCAGGCAGTACATTCCAAGGGTCCGCCACCCTCTCAGTGAAAAACCTCCTCCTCTTTTCCCCCCTCACCCTTCCACCTTCCAACTTCAAACCATGTCCTCTGGTGATACCTCCCTGCTTTAGTCTAAAGATCCCATCCATGTTTACCCTATTTATTCCTTGGTGCTTGAAGACCTCAATCATGTCCCCCTTCTCTCTCTCCTCCAATGAAAACAGGCAGAGCTCCTCAAGTCTGTCCTCGTGAGTCAAATCCCCTAGCCTCAGTATCATCTTTGTTGCCCTCCTCTGTACCCTCTCCAGGAGCTGTATGTCCCTCTTCAAGTGTGGTCTCAGTACTGTACACAGTACTCAAGGTGTGTCTAACCAGTCCATTGGCCAGCAGCAGAATCACTTCCTTGCTCCTAGAGGTGATCCCCTTGCGATGCATCCCAACATCCTGTTTGCCTTGCAGCTGCTCTCCTGCACTGCTCAGAGTTATTCATACATGTATCCACCATGACCCCTAGGTCTTTTTCCCCTGTTGAGGCTACCAGCACCTCCCTCCCAGGGTGTTACCTGTGTTTGGTTTCCCCAACCAGATGCAACACCTTGCACTTGGCGATATTGAAATTTAATTTCCATGTGTGAGCCCAGCTTTCCAGGGTGTCCAGGTCCCCTTGCAGGGCCAACCTCCCCTCTTCTCCCTCAGCTACTGCTCCCATCTTGGAGTCATCCGCGAAGAGACTCATTTCACACCCTATACCATCCCTGATGTCCATATGTATGCATTAAACAGGATTGGACCCAGGACCCGAGCCCTGTGGTACCCACTACCAACCTCTGTAGGGTTTGAGAGCTCCCCACAGACCACTACTCTCTGAGTGCGTCCAGCTATCCAGTTTTCAATCCATCTGACCATCAAAGGGCCTACTCCTAACCCCATCAGTTTCTCCACCAGACCATTGTGGGGACAGAGTCAAATGCCTTGCTGAAGTCCAAGAATAATACATCCACAGGCTTACCCCTGTCCAGTTCTGATGTTACCCATTCATGAGAACTCCACAAGGTTGGTTTGACATGATCTACCTGGCACAAACCCATGCTGCCGACTATCCAGACCTCCCACCTCCTCCAAGTAAACCCCCAATCGTTCCTTTAGTATACTCTCCATTAATTTTCCCACCACCGAGGTTAAACTGATGGGTCTATAGTTTCCTGGTACTTCCTCCGACCCCCCTTTATGGATTGGTACCACATGTGCCTCTCGCCAATCCATAGGTACCCTCCCTGTCTCAAGTGACCTGCTGAAAAGCTCCGCCAGGGTTGCAGCCAGTATGTCCGCCAATTCCCATAGTACTCTCGGATGAATGCCATCCAGCCCAGGAGATTTGTCTTTCTTTAGGGCCTTGAGGGCAAACCACACCCTTTTGGCAGGGATGGCATCATCCATCCCCTCCACCTTACTGGTCTTTTTATCCTTATCCAGATGTGACACCCCTGGGGTACCTTTCCCTCCCTTTTGCTCCATTTCTGTTGCTCCCCTGATCCCACTCCCTGCCGCTTCTATCCCCTTTGTGCCTTGCTTTGTAGATATCCATCCCCTCCCTAGTGAACACAGAGGCAAAGTCTCGTTAAATACTTCTGCCTGGTCCTCGCCTCTTCCACCCACCCTCCTTCTGATCTCAATCTGCTGAGATGGCCCTTAGTTTTCTCCACTCCCCAATGTACCGGAAGAACCCTTTTCCCTCCATGTATCCCTGTGCCAGCCGTTGCTCTTTACTGGACTTTGCTCCCCTCACCATACGGGTGACTTTTCTAGATGCAAGCTGGTACATTTCCTTATCCCTATCCCCTCTTGTTGTTTTATATTTTTTGTAAGCCGCCTTCTTTTCTCTGACTGCTACCTGGACCTCACTGGACCACCAGCATGGTTTATGTGACCTTGCTCCCTTACGTTTCAACTTAGCGCAGATCCTGACTGCCTCATGAAGTCCCGTTTATGACCTCCCATCTCCTTTCCACACTTGTCGTTGAGGTAATCCCCTTCAAGTGATCCTTGAGAATATTTCCCATGCCCATAAAGTCTGCCCCCTGAAGTCCACTGCCAGTGTCCTAGATCTCACCCCACTCCCCAATGCTTATTTGAAACCAGACAGTATTGTGGTCACTCCCAGTCAGGGGTCCTGTACAACCATGTCCCTTACCAGATCCCCATCTGCCAGAACCACATCCAGGACATGCCCCTCCCTTGTGGGCTCCATCACATGCTGTTAAGAACACATCCTGGAAGCCATCCAGCAGCCTCTGCTCCTTGGCCACCTTAGAGGACATGGTTCCCCAGTTTGTACCTGGCATATTAAGGTCCCCCATCAACACCACTCCTTCCCCTTTTGGACCACACTGGGCAATGATGTTGTCCAGCAAACCATCCTCTAGAACATCACTCATCCCGGGGGGCCTATATGCTACTCCCAGCTTGACCTTATCTCCTGCTGGGGATCGTAAGGTGACCCATAAGGCCTCCACGTTTCCCTCTGCCTCTTCTACCATAGCAATTTCTATGTCATCTCTAATGAACATAGCCACTCCACCCCCTCTGCCCTCCTTTCTATCCTTCCTAAGCATAGTGTACCCCATACATTTAGGTCCCAGTCATGGTTTTGTTGTACGTTCCGTGACTGCCACACATCCACCCCCTCGAACAGCATGGCCTGGAACTCTGGCAACTTGTTTCCCAAGCTCCTGGCATTAACTAACACTAACCCCCACCCTTATCCCTGATCCTCTTTGTCAGACCCCACCCAGATTCCTTATACTTCCATCCTCCCCTGCTCCTCCTGAAACCTCCACCTCCAGTCTGTTCCCCCTCCCCCTTGGGCTTGAAGGCTACTCCCCTCATCTGGAGGGAGGCTTCTAGTCAGCCCTCCTATCCCTTCCCCCTTACAAGTTTAAACCCCACCTTTCTTGTATGTAGTCAGCCATCCCTGTTTAAGGACTTCCTTCCTAACGGGCAAGATGAAACCTGTCCTTGGCATATAGTCCCTTATCTCCCAAACTCCATTCCAGTTCCCTAACACCCCAACCCATTCTCTTCACCCCACTTCCTGAGCCATTCATTAACCTCTGTGAGCTTCATTTTTTCTCCACTGAGGCCTTTGGTACTGCAATATCTCCGAAAAGGAAATGTTGCATCCATTATCCGACAGACCCTGGCAAGTTCCTGGAACCTTGCTTGGATTTCCATAATGCTATTTCCTCTAGATCATTAGTTCCCAAATGCACCAGGAGATCCGGTTTCCCTCCACAATCCCTAACCATTTCATACACCATGAACTTTGCTCTGTGCACTGTCAGCCCAGAGATACTCACTACCTTCACCTGGCTATGGCATCCACCCCCTTGTCCCTCCAAATGGATACCCTTAATCAATGAGTCTCCCAGTAACAGAACCTTAACACCGCCATCATCCTTATGGTTACCTCCACTATGCCCTCTCAGCCCCCCTCCCCCACTTTATTCATGATCGCAATTTCATGGGAGTCTTCCTGCCTTATTAGAGACCCCCTTGTCACCCTCCCCTTTCTGCCTCCCTTGCTATTTTGCCCACTTAACTCAAACCCCCTCTGAATAGGTGTCCCCTTTAACCCTCTCTTATCTGAACCATTTATCCTGGCCCTGATGGTTTCCCCTTCCCCCGCACCACCATCCCCCCCCTTTGTAATAGTACCCCTGTCTCCAGAGGCTCTCTGTTGGTCCCCTTTAGCTAGGGCCCCATCCTTGGTACTGACCTCCCTGCTGAAGGGGGGCTCCTCTCCCATCTCCTTGTCTCCCAGTTTCTCTCCAATCATGCTCTCCTCCCTCATGTCTGGAATATGTTGCATCTCCCCCATTTGCTTAACATATATGTTTCCCCTTCTCCCTCTGGGACTATGTCTATCCTTTCCATAGCTGGTCTGTGATGCCCTATGGGTATCTGACTCCCTCCCGGCCTCTGTATAAGTTCCTCATTTCCACACCTTCCTCCCCTCTAGGATGCTTAGTATCTCAAATTTATTGTGACACTCTATGTCAGCCTCCATCAAGTAACCTGAGTTTCCCCTGACTGCATCTCTAAACTGACCCTCTTCTTCCTCTCTTGCACTGTTCACCTTAGGAGCTCCCTTCCCACAGTCTGCTGTTTTAGGCTTCACACAACAGCCCCTCCTGACTCTTCCCCTCCAGTCTCCTTGAATTCAAGAATTTTCACCCTGTACGGTTTCCCTTAGCATCAACTTCCTATCTAAGGGTCCTCTGTCCCTAATATCCCCCTTCTGCTTGCTGTAGCATAATGTCCTGTAATTTCAGAGCGTTTCCCCAGCCTCCCCTCAGCCCCACCTTCTGCTGCCCATATCCACACCCCTATCCTTGGACAGCTCCACAGCTTACTCCTTAACCAATATACCTCACTCCTGATACAAGATAGCTGTCTACAGATGGGCAGCCTCCCTCTCCAGGCCCAATTTAGAATTATTGCCATCCCACAGCCTGTGCAGCCTACAACCCTTCCAAGATGCCTGCCATGGTGGAATATGGCCACCCTGATTATCCCCTCTGTTTATAATAGCACACCCTTTTCTCAGTCCCTTTCCCTGGGTACAGTTTCTCTCTATACTGACTGTAGTTATTTACAAACCCAATTTCAACCCCACCAACAAAGTTCCCAAGTCTCACAAACACATACAGTCCAGTATGTGTTCGGTCCCATAACAGTGTGTGTAAGCAGACACCAGGTACCATATGATGTCACAGGCCCACCAACTCCTGTTGCTTCAAATTTCAGTCCCAAACAGAAATACTCAGCCCTTCAATCCCAACCCCCAGTGGCTTTTCAGTATTTAAGAAAGCCTACAAAACAGGGTGGGTGGAGGCACTACAAACACCAGGCAAACAACACATTTAAATTACCTTCTAATTTTCCTGCCAAACAACTATCCCCAAACCTACAATATCACAGCCCAAGTATCAGTCAAATACAGGGTAATACTTTTTAACACATAGAACTAATTTCACTTACAAACTATTCAAATATTTCAGTTAAAAACAAAATATAACTCCTGTCCTCTTTTCTACCAACCTGTTGCTTAAGCTCCCAAGTGAACAATGAAAGCCACAGTAATTCCTGTTTAAAGACAAGTTAATATCAGCTAATGTCCCCTTCCCCTAACACCAGGCAAACAACACATTTAAATTACCTTCTAATTTTCCCTGCCAAACAACTATCCCCAAACCTACAATATCACAGCCCAAGTATCAGTTCAAATACAAGGTAATAATTTTTAACACATAGAACTAATTTCACTTACAAAGTATTCAAATATTTCAGTTAAAAACAAAATATAACTCCTGTCCTCTTTTCTACCAACCTGTTGCTTAAGCTCCCAAGTGAACAATGAAAGCCACAGTAATTCCTGTTTAAAGACAAGTTAATTTCAGCTAATGTCCCCTTCCCCTAACACCAGGCAAACAACACATTTAAATTACCTTCTAATTTTCCCTGCCAAACAACTATCCCCAAACCTACAATATCACAGCCCAAGTATCAGTTCAAATACAAGGTAATAATTTTTAACACATAGAACTAATTTCACTTACAAACTATTCAAATATTTCAGTTAAAAACAAAATATAACTCCTGTCCTCTTTCTACCAACCTGTTGCTTAAGCTCCCAAGTGAACAATGTTATTTGTTTTGGAATGTCTGTGAGAAGCTCGATGGGAACTACAGGTAAGACAGCAGTTTCGATTGTGCGAGGTGTTTTCATTGTCATTGAGATGCTCAGCTTTATTTTTTACTGAGACTGATAACAAGAATTATACAGTTTCAGAGTATATATAATGTAAGTAATACCAGTTTAAAGAGGTCATGTTTAGGCTGCTGTAACATGTGAAGAAATACAATTAAGAACTGAAGGCTTCAGTGTGGAAATATGTGTGCGTTGCAGTTCACTGGTATGTTAGTCAGAGGCTGAGTCTGTAGACAGATTTTCTTTATGTGTGTCATAGCATAGATCATAAATGGGACCCAATAGGTTTACAGTTTGGATGCAGTGTGAGAGACTGCATGACCATTAAGCAGCTTGTAGTACAGAAATGTGCTGTTTTAGGTGTGTGCCATTTGGTGCAGTGAGGACTGTACTGCTGCAGGCTTCTGGCATTTGTGAAACTGCAAGCAAATAGTGAAGAATGCAGACCAGCTGCTTAATTAGATACCTCAAGCATTTCAGTTTCACATTTAAAAGAAGTTCTAACTTACATTGGGGACATGCTGCTGGAGTGAGAATATTGGCTGACGACATAGCTACAGTATGTGTAAATGCAAATATTTTCACTGTAGCTATGTCATCAGCCATTTATCTCACTGAGGTGAAAATACATGATTTTATTGTCAACGAATACAACACAGCCCCATATCTATCTATCTATCTATCTATCTATCTATATATATATAGATATTATATATATATATATATATATATATATATAGCTGCATATTGCTACAGGACTTGGGTGAGGCAGACAGCAGCAGGACAGGTCAGAGAGCAGTGGCTAAGTAGCACCCACTGAGGGAGGCTTGGTATGGGGAGAGTGGAGGCTACTGGGAGGGGGAAGAGATCACTGGACTACCAGACATGAGTTATGCATTCAGTAAGGATTGGGCAGGGAGGGAGTACTACTAGACCACCAGGGATGAGTCATACAATCAAATAGGGAGTGTGGCAGGAGGGATGTACCACCATACATGCAGGGATAACTGATACATTTGATGGGCATTGGGCAGGAAGGAGGTACAGCTAGATTACTGGAGATAACTTCTACATTGAAACAGGGATCAGGACCAGAGGGGATACCACTTTCACAAGAGAATTCTTCATTGAAATGGGGATTGGAGTGGGAAAGAGGTGCCATTAGCACCAGGGATGGGTTTTTATATTCTACTTAATCCTTTTCATTACAAAATTTCAAATGTTTAAAACAGACAATATACAGAAATTCCAACTGGCAGCAAAATGAACTATGCAGCAAGCAATGTACAGTGCAATACAATACATTGACATTACAATGCAGTCAAACAGCTAACCTTTACATGATGGTTATTGACATGACAGGTGTTTTCTTAAAAAGCAGTCACTGCTGTCAGTTACAGTTAACTAAGCCAGATGGTGGAAGAAGGAGATGAATGATGGGGGAGAGTAAAGAATGTGGGGAAGGCATTCTTCTACTATGTATATCTGACAAGCAGTGGTGCAAGATCAACAGAACAGAATAGATTTTTAACCAGCGCCACTCAGTGCCAACCTTATCGAGGGTACTGTAGGTGAAGTATATCCCTGTTTTGTGTTGACAGGGTTAGGGGGCCACCACTATCATCCTCCAGTTGTAAGGTGGTGGGGCATAGTCATATTACAGTGAGCATACTCCTTAGGTCCATACATCTTTGGCTGCTTGGCTCAAGAACTGTTTGAGTGAGAATGTCTAAGGAGGTCTTTATCATCTTTCATGGGAGATGGAAATCCAAGATGCATAGAGAAGATCTCAGATGGGGCCCTACATTTTGTAATATGTCTCAAAAGGATTCTTAACTGAGTAAGATCTATTGGCAAAGGTAGCCGGCTGAACCTGCAGTCTATAGCCATTACTTCACTGTGGGGAGCTCTTATGTTCACCATTTCTGAATGATCAGTCCTTTGGCCTGAACTTCAGCTGCCATAAACCATAGAACTTCAAGGGAGGTAAGGGGGAAATCAATGGAAGTCAACTCCAGCAGAACCAAATGTGAGGAAATTTGACAGGCACATCCAAAGGCCTCAATACATTAAAGTACGATTGCCTTCCTGAATGTACTTAACACCAAACAGAACCACAAAATATGAAGGAGAGAGCTCCCTCCAGTTTCCCATCTCTAACAGCTGTTGATATTCATCAGTATCAAGAAATGGAGTTGAGATGTGGTACAATATCACATAAAAGCATATGTAAGAAAGGTACAGAGGCAACTTAAATATATAGCTTAGGGGAGTCAGGCAAAGTAGAAACATTGTGGGTGCTAGCAACAATATGAAATGGGAAACAAGTCAGGACTGGGGTGGTGTACATTCCACCAGTTCAGGATCAGGTAGCAGACAAGGAACTGGGAGAGATACCTAGGATAATATCCAATTTAAAGAAGGTGGTGGTAGTAGAGTACTTTAATATGCTGGATGTGGACTGGAAAGTGACTATTTTGGCAAGTAGTAAGAATCAGTGTCTGGGTGCATGCATGAAAAGAGATGTTTCTAGTTCTGCTACTCCTATTATCTGACATGGAAAGGGGATCTGCTGGGACTCATCAACTGTAAGAGGATCCAAAATGTAACAGTCTTGAAACCACTTGGTTCAAATGACCACATAACAGTGGTGACGGAGGTCTAGATAGAGACCACAGAGAGCGATCACTGCAAGGGTACAGGACTTTAATAAGTAGATTCTGGCAAGATGAGAGAACAGCTGGAAAAAGCAAAAGGAGTAAAGAGTAGGTAGAGGGAGTAGAGGAAAATGGGAAGAATTAAAAAAAAAGCAATGATAGAAGTAGAAAAATGTTCAATTGTAGAGGTAGCAAAGGGGAAAAGGGCAAGGGGTTCAAATTGGTTTATAGCCAAAGTAAAGACAGTGGTAGGAGCCACAAGGAGAGCATTTTTAAAGCACAAAAGAAGCCAATAACAGGAGGATAGGAAGAAATACCTGTAGGTAACAAAGGTAGCTAGCAGGAAGGTGAGGGAGGCCAAGATAGAGATGGAACTCCTGAGGAAGCCTCTGTCAGAGGCAACAAGAAAGGGTATTAACCAGTATTGTACATATTATGGCTCCCTTGATATAATGAGAAATAAGTCTGCGTTCTGCTCCTGGTGTGGCCAGCTGCTTTTTTGGGTTTGTTTTCGTAGATGGAACTCCCACTGACAAAGGGAGTGAAGCAAGGGGAAAATGCATTTTTTAGGTACATCCAAGAGAAGCATAAGATCAAAGGGGATATTCTGAGACTGAAGAGTGAGAAAAGATGGGAGGATGATGACAAAGGGAAATCAGAGACACTGAACAGAGAATTGTTTCCATATTTACTAGAGAGAAGGATGGGCTACTGCCAGAATGTGGGGTTAAGAGGAGAAGGGAGGACAGCAATGGCACAAGTGGCATGGTCAAAATAACAAAGAAAAGGGTGTTGGAAAAGCTTACAGGGTTGAAAGTAACTAAATATATAGAACTTGATGGATTACACCTGAGGATGCTGAAAAAAGTGTAGCCATGACATCAGGACCACTTGCTGACATATTCAACTGCTTCTTGACCATGAGGGTGTTCCCTAGGGACTGGAGGACAGTGGACATGGTCCCTGTACACAAGAGAAGAAGGAAGGACGAACCAGTGAACTATAGACCAGTCAGCTTGACATCTATAGTTGGAAAAAGTATGGAGTCTTTACTAATAGAGGAACTAGTGGACTTTCTGGAGGGAAATGGGCTACTGGACCTCAGACAACATGGGTTCACAAGAGGGAGGTCTTGCCTGACAAATCTGGTTGACTTTCTAAACTGGGTGACAAGGGCACCAGATAGGGGAAAGGCAGTAGATGTAGTATACTTGGATTTCAGCAAGACCTTTGAGTTAGTCCCCCCAGAAGACTTGTCAAATAGATAAGAGACTTTGGGGTGTGGGGAAACTTGACAACTTGGGTGGAGAACTGGCTGACAGGAATAACACAATGGATAGTACTTAATCAGGAGTTTACAGAGGTAAGGGAAATAACAAGTGGAGTACCTCAGGAGATGGTGCTGTACCTGTCCTTTTCAATGTATTAAAGGTATGGCATCAAGGGCAAGATATGCCTCTTCACAGATGGCACAAAAATTATTACAAGGCTGGACCTAGAGGAAGAGATGAGGGAACTCAGGGAGGATCTGGACAGGCTGGAGAGTTGGTCAGGGATCTGGCAGCTAGGCTTTAATGCAAAACATTTGAAAAAGATGCACATTTGGAAGAGAAAGTCAAAAGTGCAGTATGAAATGGAGGCAGTGGTGCTGGAAAGCAACAGGGAGGAAAAGGACTTAGGGGCCGTGATATCGGACAGCCTAAAATCAAAAGCACATTATAACAGCTGTAGGCAAGGCAAACAGGATGCTGGGTTACATAGGGAGGGGGATAAGACATAGATGTCAGGAGGTGATTCTCCCATTGTACCGGTTACTGGTGTGACTGGACTTGGAATACTGCTTAAGATACTAGGATCCACACCTGAGGAGAGACTGCAATAAGGTGGAAGCAGTAGAGTGCAGGGCAACCAAGATGGTTGCTGGAATAGGGGGCATGACATATGAGGAGAGACTGCAAGTGTTGAATATGTTTATCCTTGAGGAAAGTATTGAAAGGGGGAATATGACAGAGATTCATATTCCTGCACAGGGTAAATAGGATATATGCCAAAGATGTTTTTGTCTTACATTCAAATATAGGGATGAAAGGGAACTTACTGAAACTTGCAAGTGGGAGATCAAAAGAAATGTCTGAAAGCACTTTTTCACAGAATGAGTGGTGGGCAAGTGAAACAAGCTGCTGGAGAAAGTGGTACAGACCAAATCAATGAACAGATTCAAGCAGGGAAGGGGCAGACATATCAGATTAGTTAGAAAAGGGAGGGGTGTCAAAAGCAAAGCAGGAGATATGGTCACTAGGGTCAGTGTTCAGTAGTTAGGTAGAGTGGGCAGACTGGATAGGGTGACAGGTATTTTTCTGTTATCATTGTCTGTATATCTATGTATGTATCTGTGTAAGAAGTACTTTATTTTAACGGAGCAGACTCCTGCAGAACTATTCAGACAGGCATTGTGTGCCCAACCCCAACAGCTATCTCATTCTGAATCAGAGATAAAAAAGATTCAGGTTCTGTTTCCATTTCTGTTGGGCTCAAGTAGTCTGATTTTATATGGAGTCCCTGATGATATGGCATGTTCTGCCTGCCCTCCCCTTTGCAACATGGACCATTGTGAGAGTGAGGAATGATCTGGTGGGCCTGGTAGGGAGGCTTTTTGTCCTAGCTTTGGGAATAGTAAACTTCTCATTTGAAAAAATTTCCAAAAGTCAGAATGGGGGATATGAAAGCACTGTTTCAACCCTTCAAATAAGTAAATATGGGGAGTACCTGGTTGAAGGTGGTTGAGGACCACAAATATTCATGCACGTCTCCATCTCGTCCAGATAATAGGCAGCCTATCAATGCATTAGTGGTCTTGGCAAGCCTAGTCCATGCTTTAATAGATGCATCTATGGTGGGATGAAGAAGAAATGCTCTCTGCAGTGGATAGTACAGAAAAGTGGCAGGAGACTGGCCTCCAACTGCTGCTGTCTCCATCAGAGTCCAAACAAGAAGGTCTTGTATTTATGTGGCGAAACATCTTATAGTAAGAGCTCTCATATTCTCCCAATAAAAGATCTAGAAAAAGGGATGGATCCATCCCCCATCTTGCCAAAGGCTTCTAAGCTTTTTAAGACTGTAACAGGATTGGAGGGTTCCCTCCCAAAAGAAATTCTCTAAAAGGACAGATGTTTTTGAGAACCATTGTGATGATATGAAAATATGAAGGTGGGTGAAACAGTGCAATATCTTGGGCATAGTTATCATTTTTATGGCTGCTATTTCCCCTGCCAATTACAAGTGGATCTGTTTTTGCCTGTTCTGCTTGTCACATTCAGCTCTAATAGGGGATTATGGTTGGAGGCATATAATTGAGAGAGGTCCGAAGTAAGTTTGGTTCCCAAGTACCATGTTAGTAATATACTTCTAAGACTATTTGAGATCAGGCAAGGAAAATATTGTCCAATTATTTATAGTGTTCTGGGAGAGAATCTCACATTTTGTCTGGTTAACCTTGTATCAGCATATATTTTGATTTGGTACTCTTAGGAGTCAAATTAGATTCCAGGCAGCTCTTTATGTTCTTATAGTGTTATGGTGAGGGGTTGGATGGCCAACACAAACAGCATGGGGATAAAGAGCAGCTCTTTGGGTGCCCTTATGAGGGGAGAAGGGTGGAGACTACAGGTTGTGGGACTTTGGCTTATGGTTGGTTATAGAAAATCAACACCCATGTAAGGATGGCATTCCAGATCCTCATGGCTTTAAGGGCATAAAGAAAGTACCCCTATTCCACTGAGTCAAATGCTTTTTCAGAGTTGATCATGGCTGCGATGGCAGGAGTTGGGAGAGTGTCTGCTTTATGGATGATGTCAACAAGAGACCGCTGGTGATCTGAACTTAGTTTACCTTTCAGAAAGTCCATGGGTATGTGAGTGCTGGAAGAATGGACTCCAGGTGCAAGACCAGTGCTTTTGCCAATAATTTTGCATATATATTTATAACAGATTTTAACCTATAATGGACTTACATAAGGGAGTCTTTACCTAGTTTGGAAAGCACTGTAATAATTGCTTCCATTATGGCCAGCAGAAGCTGTGTTTGGAATGGGCTTTCATGACAATCTTGCAGAGGACAGGGTACGCTAAATTACTCAGGTGTTGGTAAATGTTGATTGGGAGCCTGTCAATCCATGGGGCTTTGTGTGAATTTAGAAGGGCCTAGGGGACTTTTATCAGCTAATCTGAAGTCAGAAGGCCATCTAAGGTGATGGGCTGCTCTTAAGATAGTTTGGGAACAGAAAGAGATGAATGAGGGGAAACTATCTAGGTAGATAAGGTCCATATCACCTTGAAAAGAATAGGGGGAAGCATAGAACTCCCAGTGTTGTTGATGTCTGTGGGTTGAGAATTTAGGGTACCTTTAGCATCCTGGAGTGTTGTGATGTTCCTTTCCCTTTGTTGTTTATAAAAGGTGATATGACAGCAACAACCCTGCTTTCTCTCTCTCCTCCCAATACAGTATTTTTGTGCAACTGAAGCAGAACTAATTCTGATTTCCTGGTTAGGACAGACGAAAGCTGAATCTGAAAATCTGTTACCTCAGCTAACAGGGAAATGTTGGGCAGTTTGGAAAGGTTCACTTTGTAAGACACTTATTTTTCTTTAAGATTGGCTTAAGTAGGAATTCTGCCTCCCATTCCCTCCTTTTTTGCATAGAAAATCCTTTATTCTTACCATAAATAGCCAGGCCTCAGAAAGAGTCACACACAGTACATTATATGAGAGGCATCTCCTCTTAGCCAATCACAATTGAGAACTACTACCAGTTATTACCCCACAAACTGCATCTCAGATCCTCGAGAGTTATTTATTCATTTTACGCCTCCCACAGTTATTTAATCAGACAGAAACCATGCCTATAGTCGTTTATTCAAGCCTCCAGCATCACAAGACGAAAAAATAAAAAATGGCGTCGGAACAGCCGTCTATGCCAGCAGCTGCCTAACTGAGTAGCACACACTCCAAATTTTCCTTAACTTCCTCTTCAACATCCTAAATTCTGCATCAAAGTAAAATCACTATACAGGCAAATCAACTTATTTACTGCAAAACTCCTGAACAATCACAAATAGAACAATATTATGGCACAAAACGATACACGTACCTTTTCTTACTGCTGCTTCTTGCCGTTCATAATGTTTACTTGTACAGTAAAATGTCACAACACCCTAAACCAAAAGTTTTCAACCACAGGACCGCAATATTGTCTGGACTAAAAACAAATAAAAAAGCAAAACACGGACACCCTGCTTTTACTTTCATCTGCTGTTCCCTTGAGCTACAAACCTGTGTGGCTTCACTCTGTGACTCCCCTCATGCTAGTCATTTCATACAAGCTGCACATTGCAGCCCTAATTGTAAACAACAATAAAAAAAGACCCCTGAGCCCTTGCTTTTACTATAATATACAGTGCCCTTTGACTAAAAACATGTACAGTTTTACTCCATGGCTTGCCTCCTGCTGCTCAGTTTCTGCATAAAATGAATTACTACTACTTCTTACACCTAGAGAAATGAACTGCTCTTGTTTAAATAAAACAGACTTCTGCTTATTCTCCAGCTGCATTATTCACCTTCTGCCTCTCCTACTTCATTCATGCTACTCCAACTCGTATAATAGTAATAACATTCAGTTAGCTGAAGTATACTCACAATTATCAGCTTCTGTGGATAATTAAATGCCTCAGCATTTAATCACCCACAGAAGCTGGTTATTACTTCATACATTCCAACTAACTGAATGTTATCACTTAATTACCTCACTTATATCACTGAGTTTAAAGTACTGTAGGTTTCAGTCTCATTATGGATCAAATCTAGAAATGTGATATCTTGAGTAGTAGGGGGTCAAGATTCCAGGAGAAGGACCAAGGGACTGCTGGGTAGAGCTGAGTTGACTATAAAATTATGCCAATCGAACTTCTCTGGAATTACTATTCTGATTCCACAGAATTTTGTGGAATTTGTGTGGCAAGTCTGTGAATGTTGCAAAATTTTAAATCTCAGTTATTTTGGTCTAGTTTTCAAAGTTCATATCCACATGATACCAAATTTGGCAGGTATACAGGTACTATTGGCCTGCATAAGTGTGCCAACATTCAGAGTTTTAAACTGAAATGGGGATGAGTTATGGGTGGCCAAACATGTAATCAAAATTTAATTTTTAGTTTTTTTCCATCTAATTTTAAATGTTCTTATCCAAGTTTCTGCACAGTTTTAGACATTAGAGAAACATGCAACATGGGTATGTGCACCACATCTGAAGTCTCAGTCTTTAAAGGGGGCTGTGCTATAAGTAGCCAAACAGGGCAGACATCCTCCTACATTGGCTGGTGTTTTTCTGGTTTCCTTTCCCAGCCCTGTAGGACACTGAGAAGAGCTCCTAAAATGCATGCATGCACATGCATTACACATCACAGCATGTTTGTGTCTTCCCTCTGAACTCTGTAGCTCCATTTGCAACACCACGTGTTGTAACCCAGGTAGCAGTAGTGCACTGGTGTCTGACCTCCTCCCTCCCTCCTACCCGAGGTGGATAGCATCCTCTGGGACATGTACAGTAGCTCATCTCCCTTTCTGGCCCTCTTATTACTCGGGCTCATTTCTTGCAGGTCAGCTTGGGGATGGCATTTTTAATGATGGTCATCATCTATCTGAGTTTGATTTGTTGACCAATAGACCATTTCAAGCCTTTGTGAAGGAGAATGGAAACTCCCTATTTGTGACCTTAGCACAACTTTGTGCTTCCAGTCCCACCCATTCCCTTTGAAATTTTGCAGCTTACGCTGCAATAAAGATGAGTTCCTAAAGAAATTATATCTGGGTTTTTTAATCCTTCAAATGAGAAACCACCTTCTTACTTTTTATGGGAAAATTAAGGCCCCTCACATTCTAATGAACAGATATAAGCTAAGCCATGAGGCAGCTGAAGAGGTGGCCTGATGCATATTAAGTAGTTCTGCAGAACAAGCTCAGAAGATGAGGAGCATATCTTGCGGCCTGTGGTCACTTGAATCTGATTATACAGTATCTATTGTTCAGTAGTGTTTAACCCTTTTAACAAATAGGTAGAACATTTACATACAAAATGAAACAGAACCTTAACCAGAAAAGCTTAAGCAACACTTGAATAACTATGTACAGATGTGAGTACGCTGTGATAGCTTCTTTTAGGGGTATAGAACCCCATACTGCCAGTAGTCAGACTGGTAGCATCAGGCATCCATACGAACTGTGAGTAACATTTAACTGACAGTGAGGATCTTGTCCCTACCTCTGGACCTGCATGACAGATGTTCGCTGCTTGATGAATTGTTTCCCAGCACTGTACAGTCCGCACTGGAGTTAATTTCTATATTGAGAGATTCCCATCTCATGAAGGTGCTGAGGAGCGTCTGCTTTACTGGGTACAATGGGATAAAATTGAAACAAAAATTTCAATAAGAATAAAACTACTCTCTCTGCCTTCCCACCACACAAACTAATTACATATTACAAGATCAGTATATTTGGTGTGTAATACAGTCCTCTGTTTACCTTTATTTAGGGATTGGTTCTTAATTCAAACAGGGATCAGGTCAGAAACTGGACACATTTTGTGAGTATTTGTCATGCACCAGTGTGGTCAACAGCATTTTTACACTTTCAAAACACTTTTAATAAATTACTCTGCACTGTATGCAGGAGATTGACCTCATTTACATGGGCACAATGATGTATTATTACAATTCACTAATTACTTGCTAATATGCTAAGTGTACTTCTGGATATAGCAGGGGTCACGCTAACAATGTGTTGGATGCCCACTATCTCATCAGTGTGGTGCCAGGCCTGGTAGCGCTGCTTTAATGGTCTGAATATAATGCCCTAGAGCTCCTACTTTTTCAAAAGTTTTTCTTATAGATGACCTACTGTATTTCTGCACCAGGAAGATTTTGTTGCCTTCTAACACAGTGTCTCCATTTTTACCAAGTGTTATTTTATTATTTGATTTTAGAACCCAAAGAGTTTTGTAAACAATATTTTTATAGTTGAAGGGAGCAGTGCCAGCTGCAAATATAGTGTATAATTATATAATAACATTATGTTTTAGTTGCTTTTATTTTACAGACGTCATTTACATTCATCAACATCAACAGTAACACCTGCTGATAATTTAGCTGACTCTCGCCTATGAGGGAAAGCTTTTTACACAAGAGCACTGCTGTATTAATCATAGTTCCACAAGCAATTGAGCAGATTCTTTTTTAGTCTCTTATGGCTCATTCTTGTCATCGTACATAGAATGAAGATTTCCATAACAAGAACATTAAAGCAGCAGCTCAAGCTAGTCAGAAAAAAAAATGGCATAATGAGCTGCATTTACATACTGTACATACTACCTTCTGCAAATTCCAATGAGTCTTGGCATTGATTTTAGGAAAACAACCTTGTGGAATCTTATTTTTAATTTATGTGACATTACTGAAGATCTAAGGAAAACTCTTCAAGGTACACATGAAATCTTGCAGCCACTGTGCCAAACATGACAGTTGGCATTTTTGGATGTCTATAAGAAGTGGTGTTGTTATGGCAGGGCAGACATAATGGCCAGGAAGCATTTTGTTTTCCGTGCCTCCACGGTAACTGGAGTTTAATTGAAAATGAAGTTTCAGCAAAGCTTTTTTTTCCAAACCATGATTCATCAGAGTATGCAGCTGGTATTGTGTAGGTAATTTTACCTCTCTATGCTTTTTTCTATTTAACATGAACTGCTTCTGCTCTAGGTATTGCAGATGGCCAACAAAACACAACATACATAAATACAACTTCTTCAAAACAACCAGAATAAAACCATCTTTAATATTTTTGAATGATTTATGGTAAGATACACAATAGAAGCATAGCACACTGTATGCAGGAAATGAGGTTAGAAAATACATTGCACTTTTTTACAACAATAATAAGAAATGAGCTGTTTCCATTCACTATAAAGCATAAGGGATTACAAATGTGGGGCTGTGGGGAAAACTGTATTTGATATACAGTTTTTTGTAGGTGGTTGCAGTCAACAAGTAGTTTCTGTATCTTTTGAATGGAGGTGGTGTAGTCTAGTGGTTAGAGCACCTGGCTTAGGAATCAAGAGATCACTGGTTCAAGCTCCACAAGAGCCAAATACTTACTGTAAAACCTTATGTAAGTCATTGAACTGTACTCACTGTGAAACCTTGGGCAAGTCATGGAACATCCCAGCACTTAAGGTCACACAGCTGTGGAAATGGATAAAAGCAGGCCCACACTAGAAACAAGGGGCCCGATTCTCAAAGCCCCTCTGAATGGCACAAGGGGCTTGTGCCACCAGGAATGGTGCATGGTACGGCATGTACCAAAAGATGCACCAGGAGCAATTCTCAAATGCAGCCTGGGACAAACACAGGTTGTTCATGCAAAAGGGGGGATTCTGCCATCCTTCTGGCACAAAATGGGCAACAGAATGGTGCTAGGGGGTTTGCAGCAAATGCAGGCTGCCATATCTCCCAATTCAGGATTCTCAAAATCCTCCCAGAAGGCAAATTTCTATGTACCATTAGACCAGTCAGGACTGGACTAAGGGTACTTACAAGTGTGTCCTCTAGGAGAGTTCAGAAACTTCTGTCAATGTGCTGTGGTCTCTCTCCCCAGCCCCATTCCCCTGTTATTTAAAAGATCATATCCCTGGTAGTCTAGCAGCCATCCAGACCCGATCCCCTTATTATTAAAATAATCACGTTCATGGTGGTATGGTGAGCTCCTCTCCATATTCCTGATCTGCCTTATAATATAAATATATATTTCCCCAGTGGTCTAGTGAACCCTCATCCCCACCACCCCAGGAGGAAATTGCCCAACCACCCTGCTCCCCCATCCCATCCCCAAGCCAGTGACCAGCACAGCACTCCAGTCTCCACCACAGCCAGTCTCTGACTGAGCTGTCAAGGAGCACATACTATATACACTATGTGCCCCTTGACAGCTCAGTCTGTGGCTGGCCATGGTGAAGAGCTGAGGGGCTGCACCCATCACCAGCTCAGAGATGGGATGGGGGAGTGGGTTGATGGGGCACTGCCTGCTGGGGTGGGGGTCCTCTAGACCACCAGGAAAATAACTATTTATATGGGCAGGTCAGTGATGGGGGGGGGTTCTGCTAGACCATCAGGGAAAGATATTTTATTATATGAGCAGATGCAGATGGGGGATCCACTAAACTAACAAGGATGTGATTATTTTAATAAAGAGGGGATTGGGGCTGAGGGGTTCAGTTAGATCACCAGGGAAATGATTATCCAAATAATAAGAGGATCAGGATGGGGGATCTGCTAGAAGAAAAGGGGCATGATTATTTTAATGAAAAGGGGGTTGGCCTGGGGGGGGGGGGCATTAGCCACCAGAGACATCCTAGAATGGTGTATGACTTGTGGCACACCATCCAATGTGCCATATATTTGCTGCATGGCCACAGTTGCCATAATGTGCAGGACTTTTCTGCTGGCACCCTATTCAATTGAGAATTTGGTGCAGGGTCCCTGGCACACTGGCAATCAGGGCAAGCCACCCTTGGCACAGCTTGTGCTGACTTTTGAGAATCAAGCCCAAGATGTTGTATCTCCTCTGTTGCATCAAGCATGTGTTAAATAAATTGTATACGTAACAAGGAACAGTTTCAACATCAGTACAAGCTACCTATAGTAGATGTGGCATCTTTAGATATCTACAACTAAGGTCATATGTTTCCAAACATTTGGTCTCACATTTACAGAACCAGTATCCTCCTGCTAGACTGAACTGGAAATAATCACATGAATTACTGAAAAGATCAGTGAGAAGATTATATAACTTAATAAATGATGGCTACACTGCAAAATTAGATGATCTTGCAAGAAGTTGGGGAAAATTATTTGAAAATAAAAAAATCTGCAATTTCTATTTAACATCTTTGTGTAGCAGACTCTGACAAACTAAATTTGAATGCATTACATCAATTCAACTATACTCCACAGAGGATAAATTAAATGAATCAATCAGTCTCTGCAGCATGTATAGTACTAGAAGCCAGCAACAAGAGGATACATTACTGCACATGATTGCAACCTGCTATTAATACGGACAGTTTGGGGATTAATTATTTTGTTGAAATTTGTGACTAGGATAGAACAGCCTGAGCTGTGGGTAGCTCATTTCTGGGAGTGTCCTGAAGGTGGGTGCAGAGGATATAGCAACATAAAAAAGGAGTATAACATAGAGAACGATGCCTGTGCAGGTGTGTGAAAACTCATAAAACAAATCTTGCATAGGCAATATTTTTTACAATAACTGGTGCAAGGATTCAATACAGACAAAAAAGGTACTGTAAGCTGTGTTACTGGGAGCAAGCATGTCCATGAGCACAAAGAGGAAAACCCCACAATAATCCACTATTGAGTTATTATGGAAATCAGCAGGTTATTGCAGCATTTTATCAGTACTGCATATCCAATCATTATAGGAGAGCACTAGTTATTATATAAAGAAAAAAGCACAATAATAAAAACATTAGAATACAGTAGGTAGGCAAATAAAAACTGGATGCTATAAACAAAGACTGTGATACACTACAAACAAACAGAAATTTGTTAAAATGAACTGCTGACAAAATTTGCAAAGGAAAAACAAAATGGGTATAGTGTATAGTTGATCTAGGAGATCTACTACCAGTTAGCCTGGGAAGCCATCACAAGTGGACTTGGTATGCTACTGGACCAGCCTATTCAGTGTCCTCTAAGAGGAGGAAGGTTGTGAGTTAGAGGTAGGTTTGAGAGGGTGGGGAGCGTCCTGGAAAATGCCACCTATTCAACAGCACAGTGGCATCAGGGAGTATGTAAACAGTGAGGATTAGAATGATGGATGGGGTAGGTAAAGGCAGGACTAGGCATGATGAAGGAGGATAGCTAATTAGGGAGAATATCTAGAAATTAAAAAGTCATAATTATAATTATATAATGTAGTTTTAGTGAAATAAGAATGGATATGGTAATTCCCCTAACATTTCTAGCCTTTCTCTCTATTTTAATCCAGAGTTTATTTTTGTCCCAAGACCTTGACAATTACTGTAAAAGCAGGACAGGAGGAGTGGTGTAGAGATTGGTCAGTCAGTTTGCAATTAAGATTAAGAAATGTACTGTGAAAATAATGGCTATGTCATGAACATCCAAATTCAGAGATGTGGATAAATATGTTCCATGATTAATTGATTAGGAGGCCACATCTGCTTGTATAGGATAGGGAGCTCTTAATTTAAGTGTTTTAAATAATAGGTTGTGTGAGTGGAATTAAATAATAATGTTCTTACATGAATGTATATACATGAATGTTTTCTGAACAAACCTCAATAAAGAAAGAACTGAAAAAAATAAACACAATTCTGCATTAGTGATACGTAGTTAATCTAGTTCAAAAATGTATTGTGACTGGAAAAAATATTTTAACTGTCTAAGATTTCATTTTATTTTGTTAAAATTAGGGATAGGAAAACCTCAAAAAAGGTTCTGAGGTTCTAATAGGTTCTGATATGTAAAAAAAAGGTCTGGATCCTTATTCGAACTTTATTCAAACCTTTTATGAGCTTTATTGTTTTATGGTAATCCTATGTTAAAAATAATTTTAATCTGCTTTTAATCAACATATCTGTAGAAAAAATAACAACTAAACTACTGTTAAGTAGGAGAGAATGCTCTCTAACCACTCTTCTGTTTCTGACATTTAAGAAAGTAACACTAATACTGTCTGCGTGCAAGTTATATTATTAACAGTAGTGATACCTATTTCTCAACAGGTACATGCAGATACCAGATGTGTTTTAAACAGGTAAGTGATGAAGAAGAAGCCAGGAACACAAAAACAGCACTAGGCAAGAGCAGATGGATGCCAGTCAGAAACAGCCAGTCAGCCAGCTACCACTTCAAGACTGCAGTCTGGTACTTCTCCTACCTACTACAATCAGGTGAAAACCAGAAGTAGTCTACCAGTACTGAAATCAATAATTTTAAGGCACATTACCAAAAATGACTGCTTAGAAAAACATGAGAAAATAACTGATGACAAGAAAGTCCCAGACCAGATCTCTAATTTGTAAATAAATGGTATCCTATTGAGTCTGATTTTTTAGAAGGCGATAATAGTGTGTTTAAATAATTGTACTTTAATTTGTAGTAGTACTACCACTACTACCAGAGAAAAAACAGAACTATCAGCATTTATCAATCTGGTTATTTATTTATGTGCATTTAGGTAAATGACCTCCTTAGAATGACAAAGCGACTGTGCGAGAACAAGGACTTGTCTGCCATAGTTGCCACCAGTACGTGATGATGTGAACATGATGTACTGGTTGCACCTTCCACCCACACCCAGAATGACAATGATGCAGTCAAAAGGCAGACAAGTCCCAGATTTATTTTTTTTTAAAACCAGTCTCCTGAGTCTGACTTTTTGTAGAAGGAGTCAGTGTGTTTTTTGTATGTCACCAATTATTTTAGCATGGCAATGGGTCTCGGTTTGGAATGCTACACGAAGCAATGTAAAAGAACAAGAGCACCAGGCAGTTCAAAGTGACCACTTCACCACTGCTACTACTACCACTACTATTAGGGGGAAAACAGAGCTATGGCAATATAACAAATCATTATTCTTAGGTGCATTATGTAATAAAATAAATGATCTTGTCAGAATGAGAACGCAGCTGTGTGTGAGATCAGGGACTTGCTTGCCACAGTTGCTACCAGTACATGATGACGTGTACATGATGTACTGGCTGCACCTCCCACCCACCCCCAGAATGATGATGATGATGTGGTTGAAAGGCAGGCAAGTCCCAGATCTCTACTTTTAATCAGTCCAGGGAGTCTCAAAATTGAAAGCTGATATGTCACTCTGCAGCTGCAAGATGGGTACTGCTGTCAGTGTCATCTTCTTCAAGATCAACATCGCATATGTAGCCAAAGTTTGTCAAGTTAACCTTAAAGAACGTTAGCTTCTCTACATTGTCTGTTATTAATCTTGTTCATTTATCAGTCACAACATCCCCAGCAGAGCTAAATAAATGCTCAGAACAGACACAGGAGGGTGGATATCCAATATACTTACAAGCCAGGATCGCCAGCTTTGGCCAGCATGATGTTTTCTCTTGCCAGTAAGCTACACGGTAATCCTTAATAGTAATGTTGGGCTTAGACAGATATGCATCCGCCATGCTTACTACTGACCATGCATTTTCTCCTTGTAGAATTTCAATGTCCTGCAGCTGGCCCAACATGTCATCCTCCTCATTGTCTGCTTCTTTACTGATTTTTGGAGCAGTCTGTTGAATTTGAGATATTGTCATTGAAGTACTGCTTGCCAGTCTTCCTGCTGAAACCTCATCTACTGCATCAATCAAAAGTTGCCTGTAGTTCCACTCCTCCATATAATCAGAAACCACATCAGGAAGGTGTCTGTTCCAGAAACGTGGACCTGGTAATGTTGCTAAGAGATTCTCCTTGATCAGTGTCATGGCTGATAATTTCTCATCATTGCTAAGTCTGATAAACATGTTACTGACTAGAGATTAGTTCATATGTAAGTTGCTCCTCATTTTTGCCAACCTTTTTTTGAGAAGTAGAATGAGTGGAATAGCTTGGCTAAGGGATGCCTCTTCTGCACTCACCTCTTTTGTAACACTCATGAATGATTTCAGAATGTGATGCAACTGTTCCAGCAGAGACCATTCAGTAGAATGGAGTACAATTCTTTCCTCAATATCATTGTACATGATATACTCAGTGATAGCTACCTTTTGTTCAAGGATGCGTTCAATCATAAAGTAAGCTGAATTCCACCTTGTTGCTACAACCAGAACAAACTGGAGATGAGGAAGACCTTTGTCCTTCTGGATATCAGCAAGGATGTCACAGGCTTTTACTGAATGGTTGAAGTGGCCACACACTTTGCACACTGTACCCACAGTGGTTGATACTTGCCAGTCATTATCCCGGATGCTTTGAAAAATTAGGTTAAGACAATGAGCAAAACAACATATATGTACATAGTTGCCATCGTGAAGTGCTTTTTTAATATTTGAACCATTGTCGGCAACAAAAAACAACTTTCAAACCATGTGAAGTAACCCAAGCAGTAAGTAGTCTTTCCTGTTCTTGCTGAATGTGCTGTGATGTGTATGAGTCTTGAAAGTGACATACATGGAGAACTGCCATTTTCTGAAATGTGACAGGTTATTTTGAGCTCTGAGAGAGAGAGAGTAGTGATAGTGGTAGTAGTAGTAGCACTGGTTGAAATGGTAGCAGTCAGACTAGTAGTATGTGTGGATTATGACGAGTTGCCCGCAAAAGTGACACAGTGTTAAGTAAGAGAAAGATAGGCAATGGTTTGGCTGCTGGTCCACATATCAGTAGTGAAGTAAACTATGTGTACCTTGTCCTCAGCCTCTTGGAGAGAATGCAATACTTGAACCACTAAGCTGTCATACATCCTGGGCACAGCAGTTACTGAGAAGTATTTTCTACTTGGCATTAAATATTGTGGCTTTAAGTATTACATAAGTCTTCTGAAACCCACATCTTCCACATTAGAGTATGGTTGCAAATCAAGTACAATCATTTCTTCTATTTTACAATTTATTGCCAGTGCTATGGGATGGTTTTGTGAATATTTTGAATTTCTTTCAAAATTTACTTTTAATTTCAACTGCCTCTTATCAGGGGGGTAAAGTTACATTTGGCTGCGGGTGTTGCATGGTTACATGCCATACCTGATAAAACAGAGGACCTTACAGAATTATTGTAACCATGACTGTGAGGTGAAAGTGGACTTTTTGGATCTTGCCTGGTGCTCATCGCTCACTGTTTCAGCGGAATGTTCCTGTTCACCAACAGCCCTGCTAGATTTCCAGCCACCAATGTTAGACAGTTTTTTTGAACCATATACAACAATCGGGTAATTTTGAAAAATATGTCACGTCATTGTTGTGGTTCCAAGATGCCCTTTATTTTTTCCCCTACTAACACATGTGTTGCAATGCACACATATAGCTTGGCAAGCATCCTTGAGGTGTACGTAAAAATGATTCCAAACAGTAAAGGTGGACTGTCTATGTCTAGTAACATTCTCATTAGGACTAGGAGTTGAGTGGCTTGGTTTTTGTGGGGGAAGACATGTCAGCAGAGGATTCAGGTTCATCAGGTGAGACAATCATAGAATCCTCTGATGCACCAATGCCATCATCAACATCATCATCACTACTGTCAGACTTTGTTTCACTTTGTGTGGCTTGTGCCTTTGACATTTTATTTTTCTCTTTTGGCACTCTATTACTATCATTATTTTTATCCACCTTGTCACTGTCAAAACCAGAATGAGACATAGCTAAAGGTAAAGTCACAAGCTCATCATTATCAGTAGAGCAAACATTTGCAGTCACAGACTGAGTTATTCGATATGCATGTGTTGCATGTGTTGTAAATCGAGAAATTCCACTGTGAGTTGTACCTTTATGTGCTTTAACTTTATGTACAATTGGAATACTCTTTGTTTTTGCACATTTTTTCTAAGATGACTTGTTATTGCCACTGTCTTTCAACACTTTGTTGATTGTACTACTGAGCCCTTCTGACATAGACAGTCCACCAACCCTTGCTGGGTTTTCAGTATTTGGAAAGTTAGGCTGCACATGGATAGTAGTAACATTTAGTTCAGTCCCTTCAACAGACTGTGGTGCATCTTGTTGTTGTTGTACTTTACTTTTTGGGCCACTTCTTTCTGGGCTCTGGAATGAACTTTACTAAGTTTATTACTTCCTTTGCTCCCCACCTTTGTGGGGAGCAAAGGACTGTTATCTGTTATCTGTTATCTGGAGTACTCATAATGATAATCTGTCACTTGTTCAGGGCAAAAAAAAGGTTACTATTTTTTTTTTATTTATTCCAGGTGATGTGTTGGAATGCCTTGTCCACTGAGCCAAAGCTTATATCCCACTGAGCGAGCACAGGGAGGAAGATGTCAGATGACTGACTTCTTGGGGGGAATCACACAGTATGCAACAAGTGGCACTGGTGCAGTGACGACTATCTGGCAGATTTTATTACACACACACACACACACACACACACACACACACACAGACACACACTCTCACAGAATTATTTCACACACCACCTATGCCAAGGGTGATGCTGCAGGCACTGCTGCTACCCATATACTGCTGCTACCCTGCCTGGCCTAACTGTCTCTGACTCATTACATTTTCCCCTTCAAGGATTAGTTTTTTATTTATTCCACATGATGTGACAGAATGCCCTGCCCACTGAGACAAAGCTTATGCTCCACTGAGTGAGCACAGGGTGGAAGATGACAGATGACTGCCTTCTTGTTGGGAAGGGGTCATACAGTATGCAACAAGTGGCACTGGTGCACTGACAACTATTTGGCAGATTTTATTTCTCACACACACACACACACACACTCAATTATTTTACTCACCACCTAAGCCAAGAGCGATGCTGCAGGCACTGCTGCTACCCACACAGATTCAGGGACCCTGCCTGGCCTAACCCTCTTTGGCACAATACTTTTTCCCTTCAAGTATTTTTTTTTCATTTTTTCCACATGATGTGACTGAATTCCCTGCACACTTAGCCAAAGCTTATACCCCACTGAACAAGCACAGGGAAGAAGATGACAGATGACTTACTTCTTGGGGGGGCACACAGTATGCAACAAGTGGCATGTGTGCACTGACAAGTCTCTGGCAGATTTTATTTCACACACACACACACACACACACACACACACACACACAGATGTTTTTCACACACCACCTACCCTAAGGGTGATGCTGCAGGCACCGCTGCTACCCAAATAGAATCAGGGACCCTGCCAGACCTAACCATCTCTGACACAGTACTTTCTCCCTTTCCAGAATTTTTCATTTATTCCACGTGATGTGACAGAATGCCCTGCAGACTGAGCCAGAGCTTATACCCCACTGAGTGAGCACAGGGAGGAAAAAGACAGATAACTGACTTTCTGATTGGAAGGGGAGGGGTCACACCATATGCAAGAAGTGGCACTGGTGCACTGACAACTGACTGGCCTGGCAGATCTTTTATTTCACACACAGTCACAGACACACAGATTGTATTATATAAAAAAATAGAAATCCCCACTGAAGTGACTGAGTGAGCACAGACAGGAGAACTGAGAAAGCTGACATGTTGTTGGTGGTGGTCAATTGGGCAAACAGCAAGAAGGCTAACTAGGAGCAGTGTAGTGGTGGGTGGCACACTGGCACAGTTTAACAGACTTCACCCCCTCTGCTAGACTGCTACCAAAAAAATGGTCAATCTGGTTCTGGCACTTAATGGTGAAGTCTCTCTTCAGTCCCTTATTCTCTTCTTTCTTGTCTGTACTCTAGTCTGTTTTCAAGTTCTTTCTCACAACAAGTTGCCCCCATCTCCTCCATGTTCCTCCTCACCTCCCCGTGTCTCCTCAATAATATAACTTATATAATAATATATAGAATTAAATTCTTCTTTCAGTTTTTTAGAGTCGACTTCTTCTTCCTTTGTTGCTCAAGGGGAGAAAAGTCTAGGAAGTAATTAAAAGGCAAGTTGCACAAGCACACAGAATCCATAGCATTGAACAGACTACAGAAGTTTCTGCTCCTTCTCTGTCCCGATTTCTCTGCGTAGGTCGAAGGTGGACCATGTGAGTTGCTAGAGCACCAAACCAATCAGGTGACACCTTAGAGAGACAGACATCTCGGCCATCCAATGAAGAAACAGATTCTTGTCTCTGGTTTCTCATGTGGGTCCTCCTGATCTGGCGCTTCTTGCACTGCATTTCCCACAATACAATGGCTGTCTAAACTGATCTGAACAGCCAAAAGTGTTCGGAACCCTTTATTTCTGAACACTTCAGCATGTTTGGGTAGGTTTGTATTTTGTCCAAACCGGTTTGCCCATCCCTAGTTAAAATATTTATTCAGGATAGTATCTCTATGCAATTTACTTATTTACAGGATTGCCCTGTGTAACAGTATAGAAATACATAGTTTGACATTGCTGTTTATATTATATTATAACAGCTATGTGTTTCCAGTAAGTGCACATTTAAGACAAAAAGGGGAGGCTGTTATTCAGCACTAACAAATGTCTGTCATACAGCCAACAAGGCATTCTTCAAAACTTTCTAAGGCACATAAACCCCAAAAGTTAAGTTGGGATATTGTTCCAGGTTCTAGCAACTGAGTATGCAAACATCCCAGTACTTTAATGTAATGTTACCTTTGGAAAGGTACGCCTCTGCTGTGTAAAATTCCTGAGGTTAGAAACATAGAAACACAAAACTTGACAGCAGGTAAGGACCAATACCCATCAAGTCTGTCCTTTTTTTCCCTACCTCTGAAAAAGTGCCTCAGATCTTACCTTATCTCTGGCTTTTACCTGCTCTTTTGAATTGGCATAGTTCCCCTATGTCTATCCCATGCAGTTTTGAAATCTTCTTCTGACTTTGCCCCCAATACCTCTGCTGGGAAGCTGTTCCATGCTTGCTTGAACCTCAACTTACAAGGCTCTTTAAACTTGGAGATTTCTGGTTAAAACACTAATAGATTAATGACTTCCATAGCTTGTCTCCTATTGAAGAAGTGTGGCCAGCATAATCAGTATAAAGCATCGCTGTGATGTAGTTCAAGGGAAACTTCTCTATGATTAAGAAGAGACAAGAGGAGTTGTTACATAATGTGGCTCCCATCTTCAGCACAAAAATAACTATGCACAAACCATAGTGCACAACCATCTGGGAGATATATTTCTACAGGTGGCATGCCTTTTCTGATGTGCAAGGACTGTATGAATAGAAACATAGAAACATAGAATTTGATGGCAGATAAGGACCGTTTGGCCCACCTTGTCTGCCCATTTCCCTACCTAATGGATAAGCTGCAAATCCTAGTTAACCAGCAGCCTACTTTTTCCTACCCCCCATTAGAATTGCCTTATGTCTGTCTCATGCATTCTTGAATTCCCACACTGTTTTGACTCTATGACCTCCTCAGAAAGGCTGTTCCATGTATCCACAACCATCTCTGAGAAGAAATACTTCCGCACATTACCTCTGAGCCGTCCCCCCTCTATCTTCAAATTGTGCCCCCTTGTTTTTGCACATTTCTTTTTCTGAAAGATGCTACCCTCTTGGACTTTGTTGATTCCCTTGAGGTATTTGAATGTTTCTATCATGTCCCCCCTCTCCCTCCTTTCCTCCAGGCTATACATCTTTAGTTCCTTTAGGTCTTTCTTCATATGTCTTCTGATGCAGACCCTGCATCATTTTGGTTGCCTCCTCTGGACAGCCTCCACTCTGTCTATGTCTTTGTGGAGACTGGGTCTCCAGAGCTGTACACAGTACTGCAGATGTGGTCTTACCAACTGTCTGTACAGAGGGCCAACAACTTCTGTTTTCTACTGGTGATGCCTCTCCCTATGCATCCCAGTATCCCTCCAGCCCTCCTTACTGCCTTCTCACATTGCTTGCCCACCTTTAGGTCATTTGATATGACTACCTCCAGGTCCCTTTCTATTTTTGTTGTTGTCAGTATCTCACCCCCATTGTGTACTCTTCCCCTAGGTTTTTGTTTCCCAGGTGCATTACTTTGCATTTCTTTGCATTGAATCTAAGCTGCCATAGATTTGACCATTCCTCCAACCTTGCTAAGTCCCTTTTCATCCTTTCCATCCCACCTTGTGTATCAACCCTGTTGCAGATATTTGTGTCATTTGCAAAGAGACATACTTTCCCTCCAGTCCCTCTGCAATGTCACTTATAAAGACATTAAAAAGGACCGACCCCAGTACTGAATTCAGTGGTACCCCACTAGTAATGCTCCTTACTTCAACTGTGGACTCCATTTACTATTACCCACTGTGTCCTGTTGTCCAATCAGTGTTTTACCCAGGCTGCCACCCTAGGATCCACTCCCAGGCTGGCTAATTTGTTTATTAATCTTTTGTGCAGGACTGTGTCAAATGCCTTATTAAAGTCTAGGTAGGCCATGTCCACAGCCCCTTCCTGGTCTACTACTTTGGTCACCCAGTCAAAGAAATCAATTAGATTTGTCTGACATGACCTTCCTGCTGTGACTCCATACTGCCTTGGGTCCTGTGCCCCACTGGCCTGAATATTGGGCTGTGGCAGTAGAAGGTAAAGTGCACATGCTCCGTAGTACTGCCAGAGTTCCCTGCTGGCAAGAGACACCCAGGAGCAAAGGGGGATAGTGTAAACCAAATTATTTCTTATCTTTTATCAGGGGTACTGCATTTAAAGTCTTGCATGCTAATGACCACATATGACATGTAAGGCACTTGTTGATAATTTGCTTATCATTATGTTGCCAATGTGCACAGCCTTATGTGTCACTCCATCCTCACCCTATCCCTATTCTCTAACAAAAACAAAAACAAAAAAACAGGCTTTCAGTTACCCCAGCAACCTGACCCCCACAGTGTAAAAAAATGCACAGTAACTCAATGTTAGCTCCTTGATACCCTGTGTGACAAGCCCTATCCCATGCAGCAAGATTTCCCTCTCTCTTTGTCACAGCAAATCCCTCATGTGATGGGGGGAATGGGGTCCAAGATACCCTTTCTTTGTGTGAGTGGATACAAATACAGTCTTGAGTCTGTGTTCCTGTGGTAGAACGCTTTCAGCCACTGCACCACAAACCAGAAAGCCACAGGCATGTATAGGCTTTGGGGGGCCTTATACACCCAATTGTGTGTCTTTCCCAGAAATGCAGCACTCAGTTCAAATCCCACCACAGACTCCTTCTGAGACCCTTCATATTTCCTCCCCTTCTTCCTCATGAAACCCCTAGTGAACTTCACTTTTGGTAGTGTTTTGGCCCTTAAAACAGTCACACAGGCATGGTATCATTTGAACAACCTTTACCCAGGCAGCCACACACACAAACGACATAGGCAGAATTATTTTTAAATAAGCTAAAGGCTATACTAGAAAACAGTAAATAACAAAAAGACAAAATAATTTAGACCTTGGTTACAGGATATTAAAAAAAGGAAAATGTACATAAAAAAACCTACACTCTAAACTTTGAGGTTAAGAGTCTACCTGGAGTTGGAATTTTGAAGTGCAGAAATTGTTCTTAAAATGTGTGGTAGATGAAGTCTTGGCTCTCAGTGATCCAGGAGAAAATGATCTCTGCTCAAGACTGGCAGGGTCCTAACTGCTTCAAACAAAAAAGACAGCAAAAAGGCTCAGACACTACTCTGCATCCTGGTTTTAAAGGAGTTCATGAGGGCAGGTCCAGTCAGTAGTGTCTGGCTGGTGACTGGCTAGCATTTCAGTTTCTGTGGTTACCTAACCAATCAGAGTTCAGTATTTTATTATTATAACACATGCAGTTTTTCTGACTATAGGAAAAAGAACATAAGGTTATCCAGCTCAAACCAGATTTTCTGTGAGAATATTTCAGCCTCCCTGTGGGAGATACTGTAGCTGTCATTAATCAACCCTAAATACTGCTATTTTACATAAATGGTATGCTATTCATTTATTAACAAGCTTAGCTTAGGTAGCCTCTGAAAAATAAAGGAAAAGTAGACAGGGAGGCACCAGATGATGCTGGAGTCCATTGAGGCACAAATGGACCTGCCAGCTGACCAGCTCAGCTTAATTATTTATTTTGTTAGCTTTTAGATAATTTCATCAACTTCAGTTTTCTTGGCTAGCAATAAAAATATTTTCTACTCAGTAATAAGAGTTCCAACTTTATTCTAGGGTCCATATACCCGTACCCCTTTTTCCTTGCCCTTACACTGGCTACTATGGGCATCTGATGCATTTCTCACATAAAGTTAAATAAAACATGTCCCAAAATGATAAAATATGGCCTTATCTCACCACACCCTGCTCCCACCCTGATCCCAGATGTGAAAAGTTTTAACTCCCAATTATTCCAGTGATAGCACCCTCCCTCCATGATCACCACAAAGAAGGTCTCCCCACGGCCCTTCCACTCAGCACCCACCACCCTCCTACTCCCATCTGGTTCCTGACTTACCTGAACAATCATGCTGCCAACCAGTGCAGACCATCCTCTCACAACCTAAGCGGGCCACCTTCTGAACAACAAGAAGTGATCTTGCATGTACTGTAGAAACAGCTGTTTCTATAGTACATGCCTTTTTAGTTTCTGTCATTCAGGTGGTGGCTGTCTGGCATGGTGAGAGGAGGGTCTGTAGTGGTCCCTTCATTACTCTGCCCACTAATAGTTGTGGGGTTATTCAGATAGGTTGAGAACCAGATGATGGGGTTGGCATATTGGGTGCCAAAATGGTGGGCAGTGGAGGCAGGGGTCATTTTACAATGGTTATCTCAGTGAAGAGGGTGTCACTAGACTGTTAGGGAGTTACATTTTTACACAGTGATGATCAAGAAGAAGATAGGGTACCACTGGACTACCAGGCAGTTACAACTTTACACAACTGGGATTGGGGCTGAATGACCAGGGAGTCACATCTTGAAACAACAAGGATCAAGATGAGAGGATCGATACATCTGGATACCCAAGGAGTTGCATCGTTACAAAATGGGGATCAGGGAAGGTGGGGGATGCAGCTCGGCTGAGGCTCTTGACAAAGCCCCAGGTTAAGGTGTGAAATGTATCAGACAGGGGAGTAGAGGAGGTGGAGGGAAATGTGGAGGCGATTTGGGTCACCTTGATAATAAAGGGGGGCAAGAGAGTTAAAACAGGAGTGGAGTATAGACCCCCTGCGCTGGTGGAGGAGCTGGAGGAGAGTCTGGTGGCAGATGTTGGGAGACACTGCAGATTGGGCAGGGGAAGGGTGGCGGTGTTGGGGGACTTAAACATGCCAGGAACAGACTGGGAGACTATGACATCCTCGGTGGCCAGGAAACAGAGGTTGTTGGATGTCTTTCAAGACACGTTCCTAACTCAGCAGGTGGGGGAACCGACCAGGGAGGCGCGGGTACTGGATGTGGTCCTGGCAGACAGTGACCAGATTGGGGGTCTGGAGGTAAGGGACCCGTTGGCGGGGAGTGACCATGCCATAGTCTGGTTCTGCCTGGACCTAGGAGGGGTAGAATGCTGCACAAAGATGGAGGTAACTGACTTCAGGGGGGTGGATTTTAAAGAAATGGGAAGGATCCTTAAGAAGAATTTGGATGTGATTGGGTCAGACATGGATGCTGACAGTAGGTGGGAAATAATCAGGAGAGGGGTGCAGGATGCTACCAGCTGTGCCAGAGTAAGACGAAAATGGGGGAGGGCCCGAAAACCCTGCTGGTGGACCAGGGAGGTCCAGGAGGTGGTGTAGGGAAAGAAGGCAGCCTATAAGCATTTCAAGTGCTCAAGGAAGTGAAAGGAATTGAGGGGATTATGAACTGATAGCTAGAAGGGCCACTAGGGTGGTGAGGGTGGCTAAGACAAGGAAGGAGCAGAACCTGGCCAGGGAAATTAGGAGAGGGAACAAGGGATTCTTTAGATACATTGGGGAAAAATGAAGGGTGAAGGGGCAGATTAGCAGGATTAAAACAGGGGATAGATGGGCACATGACCTGGGGAGCAGGCTGAGGTACTAAATGAGTACTTCACCTCAGTTTTCACCTAGGAAAATGGGGGTGCTGCATCATACATGGGAGGAGACTGATACTGAGAAGGGGAGGACCCTTACCAATCGGTGGGTCTAGGGAGAGTGGGAGGCATCACTGGCAGGAGGGGGGCAGGCTAAGCAGGAAGAAAAGGTAGCGAAGGTGAAAATCACATCAGAGAGAGTGAGGGAAGCCCTCAGGTCCCTTAAGATGGAGAAAGCACCGGGGCCAGATAAATTACATCCCAGTGTGCTGAAGGAACTTGTGGATGTCCTGGCGAAACTCCTGGTGGAGCTTTTCACCATCTCTCTGAAGACAGGGTGGGTGCCCCAGGACTGGAAGGTGGCGCATATAGTGCCTATCCACAAGGGGGGATCAAGGAAGGTGGCAGGGAACTACAGGCCTGTCAGCCTCACATCGGTGGTGGGCAAGGTGATGGAAGGCATTGTCAAGGAGAGGCTAGGGGGTACCTGGAAAAATCAAGGTGCCTGGACGATAGACAGCATGGATTCATCCCAGGGAAATCATGTCAGACAAACCTTGGGGAGTTCTATGAGTGGGTGATGAGTGCCTTGGACCTGGGTAGATCAGTGGATATCCTCTTTCTAGACTTCAGCAAGGCATTTGACTCTGTTCCTCACAAGGGCCTGTTGGATAAGCTGGGAGAAATGAGGGTGGGGAACCAGATGATCAGATGGATAGACAATTGGCTCCAGGAATGGACCCAGAGGGTTGTAGTTGGCAGGATAGTCTCATCCCCAAGGAGGATCATTAGTGGGGTCCCACAGGGATCAGTCCTTGGGCCCCTCCTGTTCAACGCCTATGTCTCTGACATAAGGACAGGTATCAGAAGTGAGATGAGTCTCTTTGAGGATGACTCAAAACTGGGCGCGGTGGTGGATTGGGGAGGAGGGGAGGGTGGCCCTACAGGGGGAGCTGGAGGCTCTGTAAAGATGGTCTAGAAAGTGGAAGCTGCGGTTCAATGTAGGGAAATGCAAGGTACTGCACCTGGGGGCCAGAAACCCAGGCCAAGTGTACACCCGGGGGGTGGGGATGCTACAAGTCTCAATGGCTGAGAGGGACCTGGGGTGGTGGTGGATGTTAAGATGAACAACTCAGAGACTTGTAGGACAGCAGCAGCCAAGGCCAACAGGATGCTGGGATGCATTTCTAGGGGATCACCTCCAGAAGGAGGGAAGTGATACTCCCTCTGTATAACTGCTTGGTGAGGCCACACCTCGAGTACTGCATGCAGTTTTGGAGGCCACACTTAAAGAAGGACATTAAACTCCTGGAGAGGGTCCAGAGGAGGGCAACCAAAATGATTTGAGGCTTGAGGGACAGGACCTATGGGGAGAGGCTCGAAGAGCTAAATATGTACACATTGGAAGAAAGAAGGGACCAGGGGGGACATGATAGAGGTCTTCAGGTACATGAAGGGGGTAATTAGGTGAGGAACAGTTAGGGTGCTTCGAAGGAAGGAGGAGGGGGCAACTAGAGGGCATGGGCAGAAGCCGGAGGGGGGAAGATTCAGGGGAGAAAGGAGGAGATGCTACTTCACTGAGAGGGTGGTGGAGCCATGGAATGCACTGCCCAGGGGGCTGGTGGAGGCAGAGATGGTGGAGGGGTTCAAGAGGGAGTGGGATAGGTACAGGGGAAGGGTTCTGGAAGCAAAATCCAGTGCAGCAAGAATATCCAGAACTGGGAAGGGAGAAGCCAGAGAAGGTGAGGGGAGCAGCAAGGTCAGCTCCCAGGGTGGGGGCTAACCAAACGAGCAGACACGAAAGACCACTAGGCCTATTCTGCTGGCATTTTAATAAGTTAGTATGTAAGTTAGCTGAGTGGAGTGTTGCTGTATTACTGACTTTTTGTAACTTCTTGCAAATTGTAGCACATTTTTGCACTATTACTAAACTACATGAACTTTTACTAGAGTTGAAAGTTCTTACTCTGTGCTAGCAATTGGTAGATAGATGGTAAACCTATTTTGCCTGGGTGTATCTATTTGTTTTTTAGTACCAGCATCCCTGGGTGCTGTTTTTTTGCCTTTTGGGTACAACTAGACTGCAAGGTCATTACATCTTTTCACAGCAAGAATCAAGGCAGAAAAAGGGTACCACTGGAGTACCAGGGAATTACTTCTTTCCACAATGGGGATCATGGTGGGAGGGTGGTACAACTGGTCACTACCAGTCAGTGTGATATCAATAATGGTTAAGTTACTTGAGGCCATATTGAGGGAAAGAAGTACTGTGTACTGTTGGACTGAGCAGCGGGGGATCAAGGAGCCACATCGGCTGCTGGACTGTGGGGGCTATTATTTCATGTTTGCTGCATTAGCAGCTGGAGCCCCTGGAGCTACTCATCACAAGCAGCAGGGGCTCAAGGAGCTGCACTGGCAGCTGAAAGGCAGTGCCGCAGGACCAGAAGAAGCCACATCGGTGGCTGAGGGAGAACAACATCAGCGGCTGGCAGCCAGTCAGCTAAAGGGAGAAACTGGAGTTGCCAAATTCAATCTGTGGCTGGTCTCAACCATAGCTTGACTGTACTGTTGGGTTGTGCAGTGGGGGATCGAGGAGTTGCATCGACAGCTGGACTGTGGGGCTGTAATTTCATGTTTGCCGCATCAGCAGTTGGTGCCCCTGGAGTGATGTACCGCAAGCAGTGGGGGATCAAGGAGCCACATCGGTGGCTGAAAGGCAGTGCTGCAGGACCACATGAAGATGCATCAATGACTGATGGAGAACAACATCAGCTTCTGGCAGTCAATCAGTTAAAGGGAGAAATCCGAGGTGCCAAATTCAAACTGTGGCTGGCTATTAAAGCCAGGGCTCAGCTGCAGTTTGACTGTACTGTATTTTGACTGTACTGTATTTTTTGTCCCACCCTCTCACCCCAGCCCTGACCTCTATTAAATGTACCATGAGGGAAGGGCTAGCAACAGAAGGAAAAAGACAAGGGCTGGAAGATCAGGAAAGGAGGAGGAGGAGTTTATTGAACTGCCTTGGGCTAGGGGGATTCTGGGTCAGATAAGGGGGCACTCAATACAAGCTTGCTTGACTATCAATTTGACCATTTTTGAAACTGTTTAGCTCTGACTTTTGGAGATTTGAACAGCCTTGGGGTAGGGTGAATCCAGGCTGAATAGGGGCAAACTGCTTTTGAATATTTAGATACTAACTCATGATGGTATTGCTCTGCCTTGGGTTCTTCTGAACTGGTCCTGGTTGGTGGAACTGGGCTAAATTAGAGTACTTGAGTACAAACTTGCTTGAATATCTGATTAACTAACTTGTGATGGTATTGCTCTGCCTTGGGTCATTTTGAACTGTTTTTGGTGGGAGAACTGGACTAAGCAGGGGTCATGTGAGTAAAAGCTAGCATGCATATCTGATTGGCTATTCTGAAGCTGTATTGTTCTGCTCAGTGTGATTCACCCAGCTTTAGTCTGGGGGAATCCAGATGGATTTAGGGGCAAACTGCTTACAAGCTTGTCGTAAATAGATAGATGACAAATTTAAAGACTACTTGGTATTGCATTGTTTAGGGTTGATTTGCACTGTTTTGCAATGACAAATGGCTGAAACAAGATGGGGGGTATGTTGAGGGTAATGGGTATGGGTGGGGGAGGGAAAAACTGGCTCAGGTGGCTAATAGGGGCAGCTGGGTTGAGTGGGATAGATACTGGATGGGGGGACTATAGGTACAGGATGGAGGGGAAGCAGGCTGGTGGGATGCAGTGGCTGTGGAGCTGCTATGGCCATGAGTACACTGTGGCAACTAGGATGCTGTCCTTTATGTGCCAGGTTAATGGAACTGGAGGCTGAGTTATGTAGGCTCAGGTGTGAGCTGGACAGCTGGGTGAGGGTCATGAGTGCAGGGGCTGGGGGGTGCAAATATAATGACAGCTGGAGGGGGAAGGGGCTGCAAGTGCAGGTGAAGGGAGGGTAACAGGGAAGCTGGAAGCATGGAATGCCAGGCCAGCCTGAGGGGTGGAGAAAGGAAAAGAAATCAAGGTGATTAGACCATGAAGAAGGCAAAGAATGGCAGAGAATGGGGGCTAGTGGGAAAAGGGGGAAAAAGGGGTTCCAAAGACCAAGGCAAGGGAGATCACCTCACAGGTGAGAGGACACTAGGTGGCTTTCCCTACCGGGGATCCTGGTCTCAAATAGGTGCCCGCTGGCAGGAACAATGGTGGAGGGCCCTCAGAGAAAGCAGAGGGCAGAGGCCAGAAGGAGGATAGAAGCAAGGGGGTGAGGGGAAGGGCACCAGGACTAGCAGAAGGGCAAGAGAAAGTATGGGAAGGGAAGCTGGTTGTCGGGAGTACTGGGGAAGGGACAATGAGGGGATGTGAGGAGGGAGGAAAGAGATCAGCAGGAAGCACAAGTGGACGATGGGGGGGTAAAAGTAGGGGCACCAGAAGGACAGGTGGTAGCACACGGCAACACTGGACTAAATGGGCTCAGCAAGAAGGAGTTGGAGGAGGCTGCCAATATCTCAGAGCTGCCTAGACGCTCACTGGAGGAAGACAGGCATATGGAGAGGCAAGCAATGAGAGAGCGGGGGCAGGAGAAGCTGAGGAAGCAAACAGGGAAATTGAGGGGGAGGATACAGAGGTTGTGGGGGTAAGGGAGTAAGGCAAGGGGTCAGGAGGTGGGGTGACAAGGGCCAGAAAGATAGCTCAGATGACGGCACCTTATGGGAGGAGAACTGTGACAAAGCTAAATCAGAAGAAAGCAGAGGGCAAGATGCTTCTGATTGGATATTCCATCTTAAAGGGAATTAAGTGGGAGGACAGAAGTAGTGGGATGTGGGTAGAGTGCATGCCGAGGATGACTGCACTGGAGGTAATCCACCACATCTCGTCATGAAGAAAGGATCAGGATAGAAATATACATATGATATTCCACCTGAGAACGGAACAATCTGGAAGGCAACAGTCTCATAGAGATACAGGAGGGACTTAAGGCCCTGGCTAGATTCTGTGAGGTGCTATGCTTTAAATCTCTAACCTTTTCAGAGGTGTTGCCGGCACCGCGGGCTACCACAGAGAGAAAGCATAGGATAAAAGAGTTTAACAATTTGCTAGTGAGATAGTGTAGACAGATGGGGTATGGGATGATAGGGGACTGGGGGCGACTTCGGATGATGAGAACCTCTTTGCCCCGGACAGGCTGCACCTCAGCAAGGACAGGGCAGCCATACTGAGGTGCAGGCTGGGAGAGTTCTTTAAGAGGGAATATAATTTAAACTGAAAGGAGGGATGGAAACGTAGCCATGCCATATCATGGCTGAGTTGGGGGGCCCTCGGCCCCCCAGGGAAGAAATGCAGTTGTAGGCTCTGGTAAGCCCTTGGGGGGAGCTGAGGTGGGAGAAAGATGGTGAAAGGGCTCAGTGGTCAGTGCTAGGAGTTTGGAAAACAAGATGGAGGAATTAAGTGCCATTATCGCACACAAAAGGCTGGACATAAAAGCGGTCACAGAGAGGTGGTAGATGGAATTTCACATGTGAGGGAAAGCTATTTCTAATTTATGACTGTGGAGGAAGGGCATAAGGGACAAGAAGGGGGGGGTGGCCTTATATATCAGGGGAGATATAAAGGTGATGGAGGGGCAGGAGGTCAATGGAGGGACTGAACTTCTTTGGTCAACATTAAGCAGAAGGACAGGGGAATCCTTGAGACTTGGAGTGGTGTATAGACCACCCACTCAAGGAAAAGAACAGGACAGGGTGATGATGCAGGACATAGTGAGGATGGCTCTACAAGGAGAAACACTACTGGTTGGAGATCTAAACCTCCCAGATGTTGACTGGACCATCCCAGATAGCTTCAACCAGAAGCAGGGACATTTTGGAGGTGCTGCAGGCTCCTTCAACAGTTAGTCAGTGAACCAACTAGGGGAAACAACCTGTTGGACATGGTCCTGACAAATGGGGACAATGCATAAGAGGTGGTGGGGGGCGAGGAGCTGGGGAATAGCGACCATAGGGCCATCAGGCTTAAGGTGAGGACAGGGAGGGAAGTGAGCCGAACCAGCACAACGATGCTGGACTTCAGGGAGGCAGACTTTGACAAGATGAAAAGGGTAGTGAAAGAAGCAATAGACGGTGTGGGAAGGAGTTATAGGGGTCTATCAGGGACCAGGTTAGGGAGGTCACACATGTGTGTATAAGGAGTGAAAGGAATGGTGCAAGAACTAGGAGGCAGCTGTGGTTCAGTAGGGATGTAGCAAGGGTTGTTAGGGGCAGATGGAGACCATATAGGAAATATAAGAAAATGCAGAAGGAGGAGGACAGGGAGGTCTACAGGGAAACAAGGAGGCTAGCAAGGAAGGTGATTAGGAGGGCAAAGGCTGACATGGGGGAAGGGATAGGGAAACATGCCAAGGGGGGTAAAAGGACATAATTCAGATATGTGAGGGATAGGAAGAAGACTGGTCAAGGGATTGCAAGGCTCTGGTGGGAGGGAGGGGAGCCACTAGAGGATGAGTAGGAGAAAGCAGAAGAGCTAAACAGGTACTTCTGCTCTGTATTTATGATGGAGGGGGAGGGCAGGGGACTAGAGCTGAAAAGGAGGGGAGGGGGTACAGGGGCGGAAGCAAGTCCATTCAGCATGGAGAAAGTCAGGGAGGAACTGGGCAGGGTGAGGGTGGACTAGGTTATGGGGACAGATGGGCTACATCCAAGGGTGATCAGAGCACTAAGAGATGAGTTGGCTGCCCCACTGGTGAGGCTATTCAACCTGTCTTTGAACACTGGGAGAGTGCCAGAGGACTGGAGGAGAGCTACTGTTATGTTGATTCATAAGGGAGGAGCAGAGAGTTGAGGGAAAACTACTGTCTGGTCAGCCTCACTGCAGTGGTGGGGAAGGTCATGGAGGCACTCATCAGGGAAAGGGTAACGCAGTATCTGGAGGTGAATGGATTGCTGGATGACAACCAGCATGGATTAACAAGGGAGAAGTCATGCTAGTCCAATCTAATTTAATTTTTCAACTGGGTGATGCAGGGAATGGACCAGAAGGAGTGGTGGATGTGACCTATCTGGACTTCAGCAAGGCCTTCATCATCGTGCCCCTCAGAAGGCTGGTCAACAAGCTGGAAAGCATGGAGTTGGGGTCAAAAGAACTAGATGAGTGGAAATCTGGCTGGCGGTTAGTACCCAGAGGGTGGTATTAATGGGGTGTCTCCTAGGATGGGGTGGGTGATGAGCGGGGTACCCAGGGGGTGGTGCTGGGACTGCTCCTTTTCAGTATATACGTATGTGACATTGTGGACTGACTGAAGGGACGTGTGACCCTCTTTGCAGATGATACGAAAATCTGCAACAGGCTTGACACTGAAGGGGGTGGAGGACATGAGACAGGACCTGAGGAAGCTGGAGGGGTGGGTGGAGACCTGGTAACTAAAATTTAACATCAAGAAGTGTGCAGTTATGCACCTTGGGCACAGAAACCCAAGGACTAAGTACACAGTGGGAGGAGAGGCAATCAGGGTTACGGAGCAGGAGAGTGATCTAGGTATAGTAGTTTCCAGTGACCTCCAGGTGGTGAAACAGTGCACAAGGGCAGTGGGAAAGGTGTATGGGATGCTGGCAAGTATAGGCAAGGGAATCACCAGCAGGAGGATGGAAGTCCTGGTCCCTCTGTACCAAGCCATGGTGACACTGCACCTCGAATACGGAGTCTAGTTCTGGAGGCCTTACTAGAGCAAGGACATAGATCTGATTGAGAGGGTTCATCAAAGAGCGACTAAGATGGTGCAAGGAATGAAGGACAAACCATATGAACAGAGATGTAATGAGCTGGGGCTTTACATACTAGATACCAGAAGGGAGAGGGGGGACATGATAGAAATCTTCCGATATGTCAAAGGGATAAACAAAGTAGACCAGGAGTGCTTATTCCACATGAAGGCAAATACCATTACAAGGGGGCATGGCCTGAGATTGTGGGGGGACTTCATAGGCAATGTGAGAGGTTGATTCTATACAGAGAGGGTGGTGGATGCCTGGAATGGGTATATGACAATTCACTCCCGTGAAGTCATACCGTAACTATTCATTCCCAACTATACACTTCTGTGGTAATTCATTCCTCCGACAACTCAGGTTGTGGCAATTCACTCCCGAAATACTGAAAATACAGTTAAATAATTCTGTGGTTGCTGTTACATAGTAATTACATAGTTACATGACAGTTACACCTTGCAATGGGCACTTATGGGTAATTATATGTTTAAAAGTCTGGCAATACTGCTTGCCCCTGAATGCAGTAGATCTGTGTCCGTTTGCACGATGACAGGCCACTTCATTTTATCCGAGAGAGAAAAAAAAACTTGTGGATGATTTTAATTATATATACACCTTCCACAAACTTGGTTACGTGAATAAGGGGATTTGGTAGTGCGAGGTCGCTGTATACAAAGTAAAGCTTTGCAATGCTAGAATTCATACTAAAACTACGGGGACCCAACGATTATACATAGGTTCTCTATGCATTCACATGCACCTATTGCCTGTGCAGTGGAAAGAGTAGAGGCAGTAAATGCTGCAAAAGAAAGAGCGGCCACAACACAAGATACCACTGCACAGGTGCTTCTTCATTCAAAAGCTAACATCTCGCTTGCATCCCAGGGTAAAATATGCGATAAAAATCTAAAATGCACAATACAATGGGTGAGAGTGCATGGTGCACCTCTCAACCCTAAGGATCCACTAGAATTACAAATTCCTGACTCTTACTGCCTCTATAAAACATCAGAGTGCAGTGAGACAGTCCCATTCTTATTGTATGATGGTGGCCCTGGACACAATCGAATCTTAGTGTTTGACACACATACCAGTTTGTTTTTAAACTCCTGCATTTTTCACTGACTGATTTCACATTGAAGTGGGAGTGAATTGTCACAGGGTGTTGAATGTCATAGGGGAGAATTGACGCTGGAGTGTAATGTCGGGAGCAAACTGACACTGTTTGTATTGTCAGGAGTGAATTGTCGTGTTCCCACCTGGAATGGGCTTCCAGAGGAGGTTGTGGGGGTTGAGACAGTGTCAGGTTTCAAGAATGCATGGGACAGACATAAGGGGTTACTGGGGAGTGAGGTGGGTGCTCATGGGTGGGGGTGGAAAGTTTAACAAAGAGGAAAGGGGCAGACTGGATGGGCCATGGGGTCCTTTTCTGAAATCAAGTTCTATGATTCTATAATTCTATGAAAAGGGTTACAGGATAGCAGAAAACATGGGTTCAGCAAGTGGAGGTCATGTCAGATAAACATGAAAGAGTTCTTTGACTGGGTAACCAAGGCAGCTGACAAAGTATAAGCAGCTGAAATACTGAACATTGACTTCAGCAAGGCTTTTGACTTGGTCCTTCATAGGAGGCTGGTCAAAAAGCATAGGGACCTAGGGGAGGATGAATGCACAGCCACTTTGGTACACAGCTGCCTGAAGGAGAGAAGAGGGTAATAATAAGTGGTAAATAATAAGATGTTGAAGAGGTTACAAGTGGGGTGCCACAACACACAGTCCTAAATGCAGCCTTTTTCAAAAGACATATTTACTACACTGGGGTGGACATTCAGGGTAAGATCTGCCTCCTTGCAGACAACATGAAGATCGGAGCAAGGGTGGACACTGAAAAGGAATCAGGGCATTGTAGGAGGACATAGAGAGACTAGTGAAGTGGTCCAAGATCTGGCAACTAAACATCAGCTTATAAAATATTTTAAAGTGACGCACATCAGGAAAAGGAACTCAGCACTGCAACTCATGGGGTGGGGGGTGGCATTGGAGAATATTGCTGTGGAGAATGACCTTGGAGTTATAATTTAGGATCACCTGAAATTTGAAACATGTTGCAACAAGGCTGTCGGCAAGGTCAGCAGGATGCTGTGGTGAATTGGGAAGGGAATCTGCACCAGAAGTTAGGAGGTGATCCACTCTATAGATCACTGACACGAGTGTATGTGTAGGAATGTGAAAGGTTCTGGAATCCACACCTGTGCATGGACTGCAAGAGGATGGGTGCAGGGAAGAGAAGGGGGACATTATTCTTTGGATAGGAAAAAGGCATATGAAGAGAGGTGGCATGACATTGATGTGTAAAGACTAGAGACCAGGAGAGAGAGAGAGAGGGTGAACACCAGAGGAATGGAAGACGGCAGATGTACTCCAGCTATACTAAAGTGGAAACAAGGAGGAAGTGGGAAACTACAGGCCAGTCAGCCTGACATCAGTGGTGTGCAAAGTAATGCCCATATGGAAAAGAAATATATTTTGAATATATGTTGTAAAATATATTTGAAATAGTTTTTGAATTTCATTCATAAATAGATTTTTATAGTAGTTTCTAAATATAGGCATTATATCTCATATTGGCTGTTTTTATAATATTTAAGATGTCTTTAATGCTTATATTTCAGATATACCTTAGATACTATTTTTGTGTATTTCATAGAAATATCTTGTTAATATTCTGTGAATTTGTATTCGGAAACACCATTGAAGGAAAGGATAGTAGAACACCTAGTGGCCAATGGTCTGCAGGACCAGAGGCAGCATGGTTTCACTGGGGGGAGGTTGTGCTAGACAAACCTCATAGAGTTCTTCGACTGGGTAACCAAGGAAGTGAATCAGGAGGGGCAGTGGATGCGGCATACCTGGATTTTAGCAAGGCCTTCAACACCATTCCACATAGAAGGCTTATAAACAAGATGGGGAACCTAGGAGTAGGTACTAAAATAGTGAGATGGTTGGAGAGTTGGCTGGACAACAGGACTCAGAGGGTGGCAGTAAATGGCATATGCTCTGAAGTAGTTAGAGTGACCAGTGGGGTGTCACAGGGATCAGTGTTAGGCCCAGTCCTTTTCAATGTCTTTATAAGTGACATCGCAGAGGGTCTAGAAGGGAAGGTATGCCTGTTCACAGAGGACACAAAGCCCTGCAACAGGGTGGACAAATAAGGGGGGTGACTAGAATGAGGAGAGACCTAAAAAGACTGGAGGAATGATCAAGGGACTGACAGCTTGGTTTCAATGCAAAAAAGTGCAAAGTAATGCACATGGGGCACAGAAACCCGGGGGAAATTTATCACCTGGGAGAGGAGACTAAACAGGCTCCAAGAAGGAAAGGGACCTGGGGGTAGTTATCTCTGATAACCTGAAAGTAAATAAGCAGTGTGACAAGGCAGTAGGAAAGGCTATCAGGATGCTGGAATGCATAGGCAGGGGAATCACCAGCAGAAGAAAGGAGGTAATAATAATCCCTCTATATAGATCATTAGAGGGGCTAACTCTCGAATTCTGTGTCCAGTTCTGGAGACCCCATCTTCAAAAGGACAGAAACAGGTTAGAGGTAGTACATAGCTACAGTACATAGATACATCAATACATACATACATACATACTGTAGATACATAGACAATGTCAGCAGATAAGGGCACTAGTCCCTTCACAAAAGAAAGGGTCCTCGATAAGCTCAGGGTGGACAAGACAATGGGACCTGATGGCATACATCCCAGGGTACTAAAGAAGCTAAGGGTGGAAATAGCAGAGCCATTATCAAAACTGTTTAGTGAGTATCTGAGCACAGGAGAGGTCCCAGAAGATTGGAGAAGGGCTCATGTGATCCCGCTCCACAAGAGTGGTAGCAGTTAGGAGGCAGGGAACTACAGACCAGTTAGTCTTACCTCAGTAGTGGGCAAGATTAAGGAGGCACTCCTTAAGGAAAGGATAATGCAACACCTGGAATCCGTAGGAGCACAGGATCCAAGACAGCATGGGTTTACAAAAGGAAGGTCCTGTCAAACTAATCTCATAGATTTCTTTGACTGTTTAACCAGAGTGGTGGACCAAGGGGGAGCAGTTGATGTCGCCTACCTTGACTTCAGCAAAGCTTTCGATACTGTTCCACATAGAAGATTGATTAATAAGCTGGGTAGGCTCGGGGTGGGTCATAAGTTGGTCAACTGGGTGGCAAACTGGTTTACTGGCAGAAAACAGAGAGTGGTGGTAAACGGTATGCAGTCAGAAGAGACGCAAGTCACAAGTGGGGTACCTCAAGGAACAGTCCTGGGGCCAGTCCTCTTCAATATCTTCATCTGTGACGTTGCAGATGAACTAGAGGGTAAGGTTTGTCTGTTTGCAGATGACACCAAGATCTGCAACAGAGTAGATAATCCAGATGGGGTGGGCAGAATGAGAAGAGATCTGGATAAACTAGCAAAATGGTCAGAAGAGTGGCAACTGGGGTTTAATGCAAAGAAGTGCAAGATCATGCACATAGGGAAGAGAAACCCTGAAGCCATCTATAAGCTGGGAGGGTAGTTGCTGGCAGTCACAAGGGAAGAAAGAGACTTGGGCACCATTATCACCGATGACCTGAAATCATCCAAGCAGACCACTAAAGCAGTAGATAAGGCTAGGGTGATGTTTGGGTGTATTAGTAGGGGTACTACAAGTTGAAAGAGGGAGGTAATAATCCCTCTTTACAAGATACTGGTTAGGCCCCATCTGGAGTAATGCGTGCAGTACTGGAGGCCACACCTTCATAAGGACATTAACCAAATTGAGGCAATACAGAGAAAGGCAACCAAAATGGTACAGAGACTGCATCAGAAAACATATGAAGACAGATTAATGGAGCTCAATATGTATACCCTAGAGCAAAGGAGGGAGAGAGGTGATATGATCAAAACATTCTAACACCTTAAGGGCATTAGCAAGGTGAAAGAGTCTAACATGTTTCAATATAAGAAAAATAGCAAAACAAGATGACACAGCATGAGATTAGAGGGATGCCGATTAAGGGTTAATGTAAGGAAGTTATTTTTCATAGAAAGAGTTGTGGCAGCAAGGAGGGCTGGGGGGATACTGGGATGCATAGGGAGAGGCATCACCAGTAGAAAACAGGAAGTTATTATCCCTCTGTACAGACAGCTAGTGAGACCCCATCTGGAGTACTGCGTGCAGTTCTGGAGACCCAATCTCCGCAAAGACATAGACAGGATGGAAGCTGTCCAGAGGAGGGCAACTAAAATGGTGCAGGGTCTGCACTGGAAGACATATGAAGAGAGACTTAAGGAGCTTAATATGTATAGCCTCGAGGAAAGGAGGGAGAGGGGGACATGATAGAAACTTTCAAGTACCTCAAAGGGAATCAACAAAGTCAAGAGGGTAGCATCTTTCAAAAAAGAGGTGTGCAAGAACAAGGGGGCACAATTTGAAGATAGAAGGGGGGCGGCTCAGAGGTAATTTAAGGAAGTATTTTTTCACAGAGAGGGTTGTGGATGCATGGAACAGCCTTCCAGAGGAGGTTGTGGAGCCAAAAACAGTGGTGGAATTCAAGCATGCATGGGACAGTCATAAGGCAATTCTAGGGGGTTGGGGGTAGGAAGAAGTAGGCTGCTGGTTAACTAGGATCTGCAGCTTATCCATCAGGTAGGGAAATGGGCAGACTGGGTGGGCCAAGCGGTCCTTATCTGCCATCAAATTCTATGTTTCTATGGATGCATGGAACAGGCTACCTCAGGAAGTGGTGGATATGAATACAGTGCAGGGCTTCAAACAGGCATGGGATAGGCATGAGGGAGCAATACAGATGAGTATGAATAGATAGGCCATTGACAGAGCAAAAGCCGATGGCACATTTATAAGGTAGAAAAAGAAATGGGCAGACTGGATGGGCCTTGCAGTCCTTATCTGTCATCAACTTCTATGTTTCTATGTTTCTATGTTACGGCCCATCCAGTCTGCCCATTTGAGCTGTTTTCCTAGAAGTCTGTTGCCCCTCACCCCTGACCTCCAGAATGCATTCTTAAATCCCATGTTTGTTTCAGCCCCAACCACTTCCTCTGGCAGGGTGTTCCACTTGTCCACCACCCTTTCGTGAAGAAATTCTTCCTCGCGTTTCCTCTGAATTGTCCTCCCTCCAACTTCATCCCATGCCCTCTAGTCCTGGAATAACTTTTTCACTTAGAAATAGTGTATTCCTGCACCCTGTTCCTCCCTGTAAGGTACTTGTATGTTTCTATCATATCCCCTCTCTCCCTCCTCTCCTCCAGGGAGTACATACTGTATTCAAGTCCTTCAACCTGTCCGCATAGGACTTGTGATGCAATCCATGTACCATCTTTGTTGCCCTCCTCTGAACCTTCTCTACCCTGTCAATGTCCTAACGTAGGTAAGGTCTTCAGAAGTGTACACTGTACTTCAGGTGGGACCTCACTAGTGTCTTGTATAGTGGAATTATAACCTCCCTTTTCCTGCTGGTGATGCCCCTACCTATGCATCCCAGCACCCTATTTGCTTTACCTGCTGCCTTGTCACACTGTTTCCCTACCTTGAGGTCATCAGAGATGGTATCCACAAGATCCCTTCCTGTTTGGTGTATGCTGTATCCTCACGCCCCAACTGATATTGTGTGCCAGGTGTTTTCTGCCCCATATGCATTATCTTGCACTTCTTTGGTTTGAATTTCAATTGCCAAACCCCTGACCATTCTTCAAGTTTCTGCAGGCCCCTTCTCATTCTGTCTACACCTTCTGGTGTGTCCACTCTGTAACAGAGCTTTGTGTCATCAGAGAACAGGGAAATTCTGCCTTCTAGGTCCTGAGTAATGTCACTGATGAAGATGTTGAATAGAACCAGTCCCAGCACTGATCCCTGTGGTATCCAACTGGTCACTCTTCCCTCTGTGGAGTGACAGTCATTTACCACCACCCTCTGTGTCCTGCCACCCAGCCAGTTACCTACCCACCACACTACTGTCCTGCCCACACCCATATCCCCCAGTTTGTGTAATAGCCTTCTACTGTATGTGGCACAGTGTCAAAGGCCTTGCTGAAGTCCAGATAGGCCATGTCCACTGCCCTCCCCGATCCACCTCCCTAGTCACCCAGTCGAAAAATTCAATGAGGCTGGACTGACATGAGCTCCCCCTGGTGAAATCATGCTGCCTTGGGTCCTGCAGTCCATTGTCAACAGAGATGTTCCACCAGTCTCTCCTTCAGTAGTGCTTCCATGATCTTCCCCACTACCGAGGTGAGGCTGACTGGTCTGTAATTCCCCACTTCCTCTTTGTTCCCACTTTTGTATAAGGGGACTACATCTGCTGTCTTCCAGTCTTTGGATACCTCCCCTGTTTCTAGTGATGGGCTAAACAGGATTGCCAGAGGTTCTGCCACCACCTCTCTTAGTTCTTTAAGGATCATGGGACACACCCCTTCTGGCCCCATTGCTTTTTCCACTTTTATTTCTTCCAGTTCCTTCAGAACTCTTTCTCATGTAAAGGGACTTGTGCCTATTTCTGCACCATCCCCACCCCTTGTAATCCCTTCAGGCCCAGTACCCTCCACTTTCTTAGTAAAGACTGAGCAGAAATACCTGTTCAATATGTCAGCTTTACTGTTGTCATCTTCCATGCAGCCCCCATCCTCCCTCTTCAGTCTCACTATCCCTCCCTTTGCCTTTCTTTTTTCGCTTATGTACCTGTTAAATGTTTTGTCCCCTCTACCCAATGATTTTGCAATGTGCTCTTCTGTCTGAGCTTTGGCTTCCCTTACTGGCCTCCCTGCCTCTCTTTGCTTCTCTTTGTACTTCTCCCTATCCCCTTCTGCCTGTGTCTTTTTGTATTGCCTGAATGCAATATTTTTGCCTTTCACCTTCTCTGCTACCTCCTTGGAAAAACATAATGGCCTCCTCTTCCTTTTCCCCTTGCTAACCTGCTTAATGCATTATTATTTTGCTCTTGTAATTCCCATTTTAAATACTGCCCACTGTTCCTCAACCCCTGATTTCCACCCCATTCCTCCTAATGCATCTTTCAAGCATCTCCCCATTTTCTGAAAGTCTGCCTCCCTAAAATCCAGGATATGTGTTTTTGTGTGGTTTGGTTCTGTTCCTTCTGTTATTTCAAACCACAATGACTGGTGGTCACTGTTCCCCAGGTGCTCCCCGCTGTTACCCCCATCACACTGTACCTGTTTGTGAGCACAAGGTCGAATGCTGCCAGTACAGAGGAGGACAACCAAAATGGTAAGTGGTCTGCATCAAAAATCCTATGCAGAGAGGTAGAAGGAGTTAAACATGTACTCCCTGGAGAACAGGAGGGAAAGGGGGAATATGATTTAAAAATTCAAATACTTCACAGGGAAAAACAGGGAGCAGGAGGGTATCATGTTTCAAAGAAAAAGATGCTCAAGGATGAGGAGGCACAATATGAAGTTGGAAGGAGGGGGGAGGTTCAGAGGTAATGTCAGGAAGTACTTCTTCACAGAGAGGGTGGTGGACAAATGGAACAGCCTACCAGCAGAGGTGGTGGAGGTAGAAACTGTTACAGGATTCAAGAACACATAGGATAGACACGAAAGGATCTTGAAAGATAATGGGAGGGGGGAGGATTACTGGCTGATTAGAGCCTGCGGCATCACTATAGGTAGGGAAATAGGGCAGACTGAGAGGACCTGAAAGTCATTATCTACCGTCAACTTCTGTTTCTATGTAATTTTTTTTTCAACTTTATTTTTATTCAGTTTGTAGGTACTTGTACATGTAAAGCAAAGCAACATCACAGAGCAGTAGGAACATATTATTTTCTATATAATATCCACTTTCATGTTTATCCAAATAAGTAGCTCTAGTCCATCTACTATTAAAACTGATACTTTCTCTAACCTTTATATAGGTGATACTACCAAGATAATTGTTCTAACTCAAGTTGGTAGAATAATAGGGGAGCTATAAAGTATAAGGTTAGAAAATTACGAAACGGGCTGACCGGAGTACCACCAAGGGACCCCCCTTCCCCTTTCAAAGTTATTGTATAAAATGTGGCCCATGGGTAGCCATATACATAATCCAAACTGTCCATCTCTTCATGGGAGAGGGGATATTATTTTGTAGTGGAGCTGTCATGCTCTCCATTTTGTAAATATCATAGATTGTGTCAGATTCATAATTCTGCTGTCCTGAAGGGTACTGGATGATTAATTTAGCTGGTTAGGAAGTCCATAATTTCAGTTTGTGTTGCCAGAACATTTGAAATAAGGAGATGTACTCTCGTTGTCTCTGCATAATCACTGGGGCATAGTCGCTGTCCATAAATATTCGAGTATCCCCATAGAATATCTTCCCCAGGGATCGTTTTCTTAGCAGTGATTCTTTAGTCTGATACTGCAGAAAACAGATAATGATGGATCTGGGTCGGGGGTGTTGGGGTTAGAGCAGTGGTGCACAACTTTTTTTTGTGGAGGGCCAGACTGAAGACTTGATTCAAGGCCGAGGGCCACTGTAAAATGCCCCGAGGTGACAAATGTCCAGCAAGACAATATTAAATGTACACATAAAACAAATTTAAACATACATTTCTCTATTGATTTGTTTATTTATTTATCAACATGTTACTGAAACTAAAAACAACAAAAAAATGTAAACAAAGACTGCAAGTAGAAGCTGCTAAGTCCTCAGGGGGTCACAGACAGCTGCTGTGGGGGCCATTTGTGGCCCCCGAGCAGCATGTTGTGCACCTCTGGGTTAGAGGACCTAGGCCCCAGCACCAGATGGACTCATTCAATTTCAAGCTGGAACTCCAGTTCCAAAGATAGAGAGACGCGTAATATTGTCTCTATGAAGGCACATGTGTCTGATCCCTCACTATTCTCCAGAATAGCACAGTTGGATATTCTTCTGATGATGCCTATCCTCTGCATCTTCTTGCCATTCTGTTGTTAACTGTGAGACCTGGATCACTTGAGAAATAGTAGTATGCAATTGTTGTTGTTGGGTGGCTTGCTCCGTTGATGCCTCCTACAAGGCCATCACTTTAGTCTTGAGTGCAGAAAGGTCCGTGCAAAACATTTCTTGTGATTCTTTAAAATTGTGAAACTCTGCTTTAAATTCTTGAAGTTCCATTAGAATTTTATCCAGTTTAGTGTTCATTTTATTGTCCTTTTTATGTTGATTGTGTGCATGCGCAAGAAACACATTGTGGCAGCTTTCCAGAAGCAGGTTGTGGAGGCACGGCACTGTTGTGGCCAATGCCCCCACAGCCGTTAAAGGCTTGGCCTGCTTTCCCCAATACCGTGGCATGCTGCTGCAGACATTAGTTTAGCCAGTGTGCCACCACCTTGAAATGTTTCAGCAGCTGCAATCATGGGCTGCCTCGTCATTGTAGCATCAGCCATTCACTGCAATGAGGGAGCAACCCATCATTGTTGGACGGAACGTTGGCAAGTGTAATATTGTTTGTGAACATGGCAGCGGTTTACCGCCGTGTTCACAAGCAATATTATGAACCCCCAGTGCCGAAGGGGTGTCCAGTCCCCCCTTGGCAGCATGTGCCCCTCCACAACAGTGTGTGTTTGCTGACGGGGGCCCCAATCCCCATCGGCTTCAGTGCCCCTGCGCTGTACTTTGATGTTGCCGATGGGGTAGCCCACTCCCCATCAACATTATGTCCCGCCCTCCCAGTTTCATGTGCCGATGGGGGCACCCACTCCCCATTGGCATAATGCCCCCCCAAACACCCAGTAAATTTGTGCTGAGGGGGTGCCCAGTCCCCTTTGGCTCTTTCGCACTCCCTTTTTGTGTCAACAGGGGTGCCCAATCCCCATCGGCAACAGCTGCCCCCCCCAAAAAAACACCATTTGAACAATGGGAGACCACCCCAGTGTGCCACTTGCCCTTGTAAAAAAAAAAAATCCTGTGATGTTTCTTTTTTGTTTTTAACCTGTGGAAAAATAAAAAGGTCCTCCGTGGTCTCCCTGTCCCCCTCCCACAACACGCACCCACCCACTGTGCACCCTGCCCCCCCACACCTCCCCTCACCCCATACTTACCTCCGGAGTCCGGCGCGATGATCTTCAGTGGACCGGGAACACCTTTGCACTCTTCAAAGTTGACTGTGAACTGAGGAAATGCTGGTAAGCTGTATAATGGAATAAATAAGGTTTTTCCAACTTTGATACATATCTCAGGCATGTTTTGGAATTTTGGCACCAAATTTTCAACATGGGTTTTTGGGACCTCTGCTCATGAATTTTGCCACTGTCATGCCATTATTTGGCCCTGAAAGGTGATTTCGCAGTCACTATATGGAATCCCCTTTTGGGACTGATTAACAAAATGACAGTGCCAGTGTTCATGAGGTGGGCTCTCAAAAAGCCTATGTTGCAAATTTGGTGGAAAAAATCCAAAAAATGACTGTTTTACGAGCGTGAGTTGAGCAGTTGCTATGCACGCTCATAACTTTGCGAATCTGCAATATCTTCACTCCAGATTTTCAACACTGGCATTTTTTCACACCTCCTTGTGAACAGTACAGCTGTCATTTTTCACATCCTGATCAAAATGTGTTTTTGCTCTTCCGGCACAGAATAGTGCGGTCGCTGTGGGAAATCAGTGTTCAGGACAGATTAAGAAAATGACAGTAACACTGTTCATGAGTAGAGGTCCTAAAATGCCTATGTTGAAAATTTGGTGACGATACTCCATAAAATGACTGTGTTATGAGCGGCGTCGCAGTTTGCACGCATGCTCAGAATTTCCACGAATTAATAATATTTTCTTACCCAGATTTTCAACATTGCCATTTTTCTGCACCTTCTTATGAACAGTACAGCTGTCATTTTTCATATCCTGGCCAAAATGTGTTTTCGCAGATCCGGCGCAGAATAGCGCAGTTGCTGTGGGAAATCCATGTTCGGGACACATTATGAAACTGACAGTGACACTGTTTATTAGCAAAGGTCCTAAAATGACTATGTTGAAAATTTGGTGATGAAAGTCCATAAAATGAGTGTGTTACGTGCATGCGTTGAGCAGTTTCCATGCACAGTCGTATCTTCACAACTTTGCAATATTTTCACTCCAGATGTTCAACATTGCCATTTTTCCACACCTCCTTATGAACAGTGCAGCTGTCATTTTTCACATCTGGCTGAAATGTGTTTCCCATCTTCCAGTGCACAATATCACGGTCGCTGGGTAAAATCAGTGTTCGGGACACATTAAGAAAATCACATTGACACTGTTCATGAGCAGAGGTCCTAAAATGCCTATGTTGAAAATGTTCAGGACACATTATGAAACTGACAGTGACACTGGTCATTAGCAGAGGTCCTAAAATGGCTATGTTGAAAATTTGGTGACAAAACTCCACAAAATGACTGTGTTACAAGTGTGCATTGTGCAGTTTCCACGTACCCTTGTAAGTTTGCAAATTAGTAATATTTTCACACCAGATTTTCAACACTGGCATTTTGTCACACCTCCTTATGAACAGTACAGATGTCATTTTCACATCCTGGCCAAAATGTGTTTTAAGCCCTACTGCCGCCAAAATACTGCAGCCGCTGTCGAAATCGGGAGGATCGAGTCAGCTGAGCTCTGTTCGGACGGTTGCTGATTTTTTTGTGGGCAGGAAAAGCAGCCAACAAAGGCAGGAGCCCAGTACAAAAGGGCAGCCTGCAGCACCGAGAGACACAGAATGAGCGAGTGAGGGAGGGGGACTGAGTGAGCTCAACGGAGCTCTGTTGGTACTGCTGCAGATTTCTTTGTGGGCAGAAAAAGGCAGCAATGCATGAAGGAGCCCAGTACAAAAGCTTAGACTGCAGTCGCGGGAGAAACAGAATGCGTGACTGAGAGAGGAGGAGGAGGAGTGAGAGAGCTCAACGGAGCTCTATCGTGACTGCTGCAGATTTCTTTGTGGACAGAAAAGGGTGGCAACGCAGGCATGAGCTCAGTACAAAAGGCCAGCCTGCAGCACCAGCAGAAATGGAATGAGCGAGTGAGAGAGGGGGAGTGAGTGAGGTCAATGGAGCTCTGTTGGGACTGCTGCAGATTTTGTTGTGGGCAGGAAAAGGTGCCAACACAGGCAGGAGCCCAGTACAAAAGGGCAGCCTGCACCACCAGGAGAAACAGAATGAGTGAGTGAGACAGGTGGAGTGAGCGACCTCAACGGAGCTGTGTCGGGACAGTTGTGGATTTCTTTGAGGGCAGAAAAAGGTGCTAACGCAGGCAGGAACCCAGTACAAAAGGGCAGCTTGCAGTTCCGGGAGAAACACAATGAGCGAGTGAGAGAGGGGGAGTGAGCGAGCTCAACGGAGGTCTATCATGACTGCTGCGGATTTCTTTGAGGGCAGAAAAAGATGGCAATGCAGGCAGAAGCCCATTACAAAAGGCCAGCCTGCAGCGCCGACAGAAACAGAATGAGCAAGTGAGGGTAACAGCCAAGAAGAGCACCAAATAAATGGTGTGGTATCAGGGGGCGAGGCAAGAACCATACCACAGTAAGGGCAACAGTTCAGAAACGGAGACTGACAGCTCAAGAGCGAAAAGATCTGCCACACAGTAACAGCACCCCCACAAACAGCAGACATCAGCACCGCGAGCACCGGCAGGCTGCTGGGGGGAGAGGCACCTCTGGCAGAGAGACACAGCTAAATGGCTAGCGCTGGATGGCGTGCAGAGCAGACCTTGATCAGCGGTGGCAACTGGAGGCAATGGGCGAGTGCAAGGTAGGCCACACGGAGAACCACTCCGCTGCAGTGGGACACACCGTGAGGGGCCGCTAGTGGGGCACAGTGCTAAGGGGTGGACATACGAGCCCGTACCACCTGGCTGTTCTAGGGCCACACACATGGACAGAGCACAGGACAGCATCCCCAACCTCATGTTCACCACAGTAGACACATACACCTTCCTCACAGGACAGCATGGGGAGGGACACAGCACACAGCATCGCACAGGCACAGGGGCAACACAGCGGAGGGTGGCAGTCCACGGTATGCAGGGCCCACATACAGGGCGATGATGGGGATGTGGTGCAAAACAACACTACTGGATAAGTAGCACAGACAGGATAGGGGCATGTCCAGGTGGAAACTGGGTGGGGCACCCAGCGCCCATAAAAATGACAGCTGCAGCACCCCCCTCAGATGTGACAGCATCTACACCATGGAGGTGCGCTACATGCTGAGCCAGAAGGGCAGGACCATGGCTGTCCACAACAGCTTTGTATATCGCAAAGATAAGGAGGGACCTGATAAAATATACTGGAAGTGTGCTAAGGCGAGAAGGTACCATTGCATGGCCCGCCTGCACACAGCTGAGAATATGGTGGTAGCCTCCATCAGGGAGCACAACCACGCCCCTGAAGTGGCAGACATGGGCGTGCAGTGAGTGATGGGAATCCTGCGGGACAGGACACACCGTATCATGGATTCCGCGTCGCAGGTCATCATGGCAAGCATGTCGGGCATCCCTGCGGCTGTGGCCAGTCGACTACCAGGAGTGCATCTGCTGCACCGGATAGTACAGCATGTGTAACACATGGCTTGTAGCTGGCCAACCACCCCACAGTCCATCGAGAACCTAATCATCCCGGAGGAGTAAACCCTTGCTGAGGATGGCACGTGCTTCCTCCTGTACGACAGTGGGAGGGAGTGAGACCTCATCGTCATCTATGCCACGGACCATGGCATGCAGTAGCTGGCCAGCAGCATGGACTGGTTCATGGATGGAACATTCAGGGCATGCCCTGCCCTGTTTTTCCAACTCAACACCATACATGCCATCCAGTCGGGTACAGTCCTGCCCGCCGTCTATTTCCTGACATGTACCAGGCGAGCACAGACATACATCAGACTGCTAGGCCAGCTAAAGCTGCACAACCTTGACATAACACCTGCTATGGTCCTGATGGACTTCGAGCATGCCAGCTGGTGCAGGGTCACCACCGTATTCCCCATGGCACTGGTCAGGGACTGCTTTTTCCACTTCATCCAGGCCCTGTGGCACAAGGTACAGCAGCTGCCAGAAGTCCTGGCACAGTATACCCATGAGCCTGACTTTATGCTGCATATTCAGATGCTGCTGGCATTGGCTTTCCTACCATATGCCAATGTACCAGCAGTCCTCAAGGAGCTCAGGGAGTGGGGGTTCATCACCAACAATGAGGACATCCTCCAGCCCCTGCTGGACTATGTGGAGGACATGTGGGTCAGCCAGCCCACCGGGCGTTCAGGATGCCGGTGTGCCCCATTCCCAATTGAGCAGTGGAACTGCTAGGACTCCACCTTCCATGGCCTCATGAGGACTAACAATGCAGTGGAAGGATGGCACAGGGCCTTTAACACCTGGGTCAGTGCCTGCCACCTCAGCATCTGGCACCTGTTAGAGAGCCTAAGAGAGGAGGAGCAAATTACTGCTGTGCATTCCGAGATGCTATTGTTTGGGCGGAGGCACCACAACCACGAGATGGTATCATGATCTTGATGCCAGAATCCGTGCCATTGTGGCCAACTATGCCACCAGAAGCCCCTATGACTACCTGTGTGGGCTGGTACATAACTTTTTTTTCAACTTCTAACCTGCCGTAGGTCCACAACATGCATGCACCAGCCCCTGCTGCCAATGGGGCAGCGTTGCCCTGTGCAGCATCGCACGGTGCATGGTGTGTGCCCAACATCACCACCTTGCATGGGTACGCCCTTCCAGGGCTGCCCACACATCCACTGCCCCCCCAGAGTTGCCCTTTTGACCCCTCGTGCATGCTAGGGCCCTCACACGTTCACCACATGCCACATGCTGGGAGGGGCATCTGCACTGTGGGCCTCTGCACTACCCCTCAGCTGTGCCCCTTGGTGATCCGGCCATCTCCCTGACCCACTGTGCATGCCCATGCGCTGGGCTTCCCTGTCCTTGGGTGGCGGGTCGCTGCCACTGCCGTTCCTCCCCTTGTGGTCGTGCCCAACCCGACCATCCATGGCCACTCATACTCCAGGACTCTCTCTCACCATTAGGTGGCCTTCCAGGCCTGGCCACACCACACTGTGCTTTGTATCCACTGCCTTGCAGGGTGCGTTGTGTGCTTGGCGCCCTTCCAGTGGCTCTTTGCTGCTCTCGCCCTTTTGGTCTGTCGGAGCTATTGTACAGTCACCTTTGTGGTGTTCGCTCTGTCTCCCTTGTTGTTCTGGGTGGTGCGATTGCGGATGCACCCAATTCACATAAAACCACGAAGGAGAGAGGGGGAGTGAGCGAGTTGTATGGAGCTGTGTCGGGAGTGCTGCAGATTTCTTTATGGGCAGAAAAAGCCACCAACGCAGGCAGGAGCCCAGTACAAAAGGGCAGTCTGCAGCAGCGGAAAACACAGAATGAGCGAGTGAGGGAGGGGGAGTGAGTGAGCTCAACAGAGCTCTGTTGGGAGTGCTGCAGATTTCTTTGTGGGCAGAAAAAGGCAGCAATGTATGAAGGGGCCCAGTGCAAAAGGGCAGCCTGCTGTGGCAGGAGAAACAGAATGAGAAAGTGAGAGAGGGGGAGTGAGCGAGCTCAACAGAGCTCTATTGTGACTGCTGCAGATTTCTTTGTGGGCAGAAGAAGGTGGCAATGCAGGCAGGAGCCCATTATAAAAGGGCAGCCTGCAGCACAGGCAGAAACAGAATGAGTGAGTGAGAGAGGGGGAGTGAGCGAGCTCAACGGAGCTCTGTCGGGACTGCTGCTGATTTCTTTGTGGGCAGAAAAAGGTGCCAATGCAGGCAGAAGTCCAGTACAAAAGGGCAGCCTGCACCGCCGGGACAAACATAAAGAGCCAGTGAGAGACGGGGAGTGAGCAAGCTCAACGGAGGTCTATCGTGACTGTTACAGATTTCTTTGTGGGCAGGAAAAGGCGACAATGCAGGCAGGAGCCCAGTACAAAAGGCCAGCCTGCAGTGCGGGCAAGAACGGAATGAGCGAGTGAGAGAAGGGGAGGAGTGAGCTCAATGGAGCTCTGTTGGGACTGCTGCAGATTTCTTTGTGGCCAGAAAAAGCCACCAACACAGGCAGGAGCCCAGTACAAAAGGGCAGCCTGCAGCAGTGGGAGACACAGAATGAGCGAGTGAGGGAGGGGAAGTGAGTGAGCTCAACAGAGCTCTGTTGGGAGTGCTGTGGATTTCTTTGTGGGCAGAAAAAGGCAGCAATGCACTCAGGGGCCCAGTACTAAAGGGCAGCCTGCAGCGCCGGCAGAAACAGAATGAGTGAGTGAGTGGGGGGAGTGAGTGAGGTCAATGGAGTTCTGTCGGGAATGCTGCAGATTTCTTTGTGTGCAGAAAAAGGCACCATCAGATGCAAGAGCCCACTACAAAAGGGCAGTCTGCAGCACCAGGAGAAACAGAATAAGCAAGTAAGACGGGGAGTGAGCGACCTCAATGAAGCTCTGTTGGGACAGCTACAGATTTCTTTGTGGGCAGAAAAGGGTGCCAACTCATGCAGAAGCCCAGTACAAAAGGGCAGCCTGCAGCGCTGGGAGAAACACAATGAGTGAGTGAGAGAGGGGGACTGAGCCAGCTTAACTGAGCTCTAACGTGACTGCTGCAGTTTCTTTGTGGGCAGAACAAGGCGGCAATGCAGGTAGGAGCCAAGTGCAAAAAGCCAGCCTGCAGTGCTGGCAGAAAAGGAATGAATGAGTGAGAGAGCATCAGTGAGCAAGCTCAACGGACCTGTGTCAGGACTGCTTCAGATTTCTTTGTGGGCAGAAAAAGCCACCAACAGGGGCAGGAGCCCAGTGCAAAAGGGCAGCCTGCAGTGCCAGGAGAAACAGAATGAGCTAGTAAGAGAGGGGGAGTGAACCACCTCAACAGAGCTCTTTAGGGACAGCTGCAGATTTCTTTGTTGACACAAAAAGGTGCCAACCTAGGCAGGAGCCCAGTAGAAAAGAGCAGCCTGCAGCACCGGGAGAAACAGAATAAGTGAGTGACAGAGGGGCACTGAGCGAGCTCAACGGACCAACGCAATCAACTTTCAGAATTGATAAATGCTTGTTAGTTTTGGGCTTAGTATTTTTCATGGAGGCAGGACATTGATTTTGTTGTGATATTTCCGATGCCTTGGAGTTGGTGATTTCTGGCTCTGACCTAACATCTTCTTGAGGTAAGACCAAAATCTTATTTATACCTCCTTTAACCTTTGATAAAGCCATGCCTCAACTGCCATTTGTACCTAAGATTTTCTAGTAAAATTGTTTGCAAGGGTTTTGGAAGTTGGTGGTGGAGAGATTACTCTTCACTCAGCCATTCAGGCTGACGACTGCACCAGAAGTCTATATTTGTTTCTATGTAACATGATTGAGACTTACAAGTACATGCATGGGATAAAGAGGATGGATCTCAATGGCATTTTCACATTAAGCAAGAAGAGAGGAATGAGAGGGGATTTATTGAACCTGGCAAGAAGTAGGTTCAAGAAAGGTGTCTTATGTACCTTTTCATAGAAAGGGTGGTAAATAAGGGAAATAGAATGACCAAGGCAGTGCTACATGCTAAAATGGGGGCAAGGTAGGGTTGGACAGGTACATCACCATGGTAAGCAGAAAGGGGCAGAGGTAACTGGGAGGGATAGCAACTAGGGCCTTTACAGTGTAGTTAGGTAACTTGGGCAGACAGGATGGGTGGTTTAGCCTTTTCCTGTCATCACTTTCTATGTTTCTTTTTTTCCAAATTGAATAAGCTTTATTAATAAAACACTCCAGGAGAGTCAAATCCTGGAAATACATATAAAGAAAAGGGAAACCATAGTCAATTCCAGGAACATAATGTGGATAAGATAAATATCCCCCAACACCAATAACCTCCCCTCTTCCCATCCCTCCCCACATAACCCACCCATCCCGCCACCGGAGGTACAATTTAGTATATCAAGGGGGCACGGGTCAGAAGCATCTGAGCCTATAGGCAAGTCCACAGGAAAATACTAAAAGGAAATTTGAAACAGACCCTCATACTGTTAACAAAACATAGAATGGTTCCCAGATATTCTTATACTTATGAGTTTTGCCGGACATACTAGCTACGAAGCACTCAGACTGCAAAGCAAACAAAATCTCCCTGTACCACTCAAGGAGCTGAGGTGAGCACTGGTCAAGCCAGTGATGAAGGATAACCTTCTTTGCATAGGCCGAGATTAAGGCCATATGTGGCTTCTGATTACCAATGAGGGTATCATCATATTCACCCAGAATACATATTTCAGGGGTAAACGCATCAGATAGCCCCAACAGGGGGTATAGACAGGCTTGAATTGAGTTCCAAAAGGGGACAACAGTCTCACATGACCACAAGATATGGAGCAAGGTGACAGGTTCTTTACCATATCTGGAACAAGAATCTGTGGGCAGTCTACTAACCCCCCCTTCCCCCACCTGCCTAACCCCGAATATATAGAAACAGTAAAGGATAAATAGTAAAAACAGCATCAGCCTTAATCAACAATTAATAAATCCTAAGCAGAAAAGAAGAATGCCATAGGCCAGTAAAACTGGGTATAACACCAAAAAGCGACGAACTTCATACAGTGTAAACAGACCCCCAATAAATTAATACAGCCCTATTAGCATGAGTGAAAGACAATAAAAAGCAGCAATAATTAAGGTGGCAAGTAATCAAACACTGGTGTGGTTACATCTATGCAAGGCAATGAAAAATCCAGAAATCATCTTAATGGTTATACACGTGCAGCAGGAATAAAGTAAAAGTAGTAGTCCCAGCTTAAATTCAGAATGTCCATACAGTCACTCTCAGCAAGCTGAGGAGAAAGGCAAGGAGCACACCATCTAGAGTTGCTGTGGTGAGAATCTAACTCACATAAGTGAGAGACCATGGTGGCACAAAGGAGGAATGTGGAGCATCCAAGGCTGTAGCAAAGAGTTCCAGCAGACATAAAGCTGTATCAAAAAAGGCCCAAGACACAATCTACACCCAGAGATCAGGCTGATCAAAGTAAATACAGTAAGTAGGTTATGAGTACCGGGTGTTAAGTCTGTAGCCCACAAAAGGATAAGAGCCTGACATGGAGCACTCAAGGAAACAAACAGGGAATCAGAGTTGGCATCAGGGCAAATTAAGTTAGGAGAGCCTCATACAGTTAAGACCCAGCCAATTGACATGATGATTGCTCTGGGCTAGCAAAGGAACTTAGGGGGTAGAGTTGGGCAAAAATCAGACAGTCTGTTTAAAACCTCCAGACTAGAAACACTGTGTGGATGTAGCTCCATACAACTGGAAATTAAACCCAAAACCATAGGACAGGATCAGCCAGTTTTAAATAAGTCTGGAAGGAGTTGTTGAAGTTCTTTCAGGGCTTGCACTTGGCTGTCAAAGGAGTGCCAGTTGTTCTGTATCCACACTTGCAGATGGTCTGGATAAAGCATCCGAAATCTGATGCCTGCAGGGATTAGTTTTGAGACAATCGGGTCAAAAGTGGTCCTCTTTTGACAGAATGAGGTGGGCAAGTCCTGGGATATCCGGATTCAGTGGCCTTCCCAAGAAAGCAGCTGTATGTCATGAAGCTTTTGCAGAACATGTTGTTTATGAAGGAAATTAAGCAGCTTCAGTAAAAAAGGTTGAGGAGGGGACCTGGGGGAGGTCTAGCTCACAGAGCCCTATGTACCCACTCCACCATGTAGCTCGGGCCATTAGATGAAGGGTCTGTGAGTTTTTCCAGGAGCTTTTGAGATAATTGAAGAAGAGTAGCACCTTCAGCATCCTTTGGAAGACCGAAGATAACCAAATTATTGTGTCTGCTCTTGCCCTCCAAATCTTCTAGTTTGTGCTCTATTTTATGCATTTCTGATGCTGGAAAATTATCTCTGGATCCATCTTTTCATGCTATTTTTTGAGGGAGATGGACTGAGCTTCCACTTCACCAACCATCTGTCTTTCCTCATAGATGAGATTTCTGTGGTGAGCAGTGAGAGAGATTCCTTCAAAAGCTTTCCTCAGAAAGTGGGGCAGTGACCATCATAGAAGTTGTAGCTTGCCCAGATTTGGACCCCTTGCCCTTGGTCTTCTTCAGGAACTTGTCCAGCGATAGAGGTGGGGTATGACTCAACAGACTTTGCCACATCTCTGCTTTAGCAGACATCCTGGATTTGCAAAAAAAAGTACCAAATACACCACTGGGAGGGTTCTTTTCTCTATAGCAGTGGTGAGAGTGAGAATAATATATGAATAAGTAGTAAAATTAAATATTATTAGGCGAGGTGGGTGGGAGTAGAGTAGGAGAGCTGTTAACCCTATCTAAGCATCACGTGTCTCCCCCACTTTCTATGTTTCTGAGTAACATCTTTATATGACAAGGATCTGGTGGCAGAGGGTACCACTGAATTACCAAGTAGCTACATCTTTACACAATGGAGATTTGGATGGAGGGTAGCATTAGACTGCCAGGGAGTTAAACTTTACAAAGTAAGGATTGAGAGTACAACAGGACCACTCTGGAATTACATCTTTACATATGGAGGACTTTATGGAGGACTTGGTTAGGAGGTGGGTATCACTAGACTAACATGGAGTACAAATTTAACACAACTAGGATCAAGTATGGAGGATAGCACCATAGGGAATTTATATTTTACACAACAGGGATTGGTATGGAAAGGGCAGTACTGTCTGTACAATGCCCAGCATCAGTGTTGCTGAGTGTCGGGGGGGGGGGAGGATCACCTACCACTGTGTGTGTAGTCAGGTACTGTTTTAGAAGCAGTAAGTAGCATTGCCTCAGCAACCATTTAGTGCTTCCAAAATCCTCTTAATATACTATTGCATTGTGTATGTAAGACAGTTCCCTTATTTGCATAGGCACAGTGGTGTACTTAAGGCAATCACGCTATCCAATGTGTGAATTGCTACAGCACCTTTAACTGTGGTCCCCACCCTACATGGATATGCGATGTCTGGTGAGCAGAGTTATATTCCTGTTAGTGCCAATCTAAACTTATGGATATGGGCCCCATGGTCAGTTATTTAAAGAACTGCTGATGCAATTGGGAAAACTTTGGAAAACCTAATATTCAGCACAATTCAGCTTATATTTCATAGACCTGTTATAGAGTTCTCCTTTCAATTATAAAAACATAGAAACATAGAAGTTGACAGCAGATAAGGGCCACAAGGCCCATCCAGTCTGCCCATTTCTTTTTCTACCTTATAAATGTGCCGTCGGCCTCTGCTCTGTCAGTGGCCTTTCTATTCATACTCATCTGTATTGCTCCCTTATGCCTATCCCATGCCTGTTTGAAGCCCTGCACTGTATTCATAGCCACCACTTCCTGAGGTAGGCCATTCCATGCATCCGCCACCCTTTCTGTGAAAAAGAATTTCCTCACATTCCCCCTTAATCAGCCTCCCTCTAATCTCATGCTGTGTCCTCTTGTCCTACTATTTTTCTTATATTTAAACATGTTAGATTCTTTCACCTTGTTAATGCCCTTAAAGAGTTTGAATGTCTCGATCATATCACCTATCTTCCTACTTTGCTCAAGGGTATACATATTGAGCTCCGTTAATCTGTCCTCATATGTCTTCTGATGCAGTCCCTGCACCATTTTGGTTGCCCTTCTCTGGACTGCCTCAATTTGGTTAATGTCCTTGTGAAGGTGTGTCCTCCAGTACTGCACACAGTACTCCAGATGGGGCCTAACCAGTGTCTTGTAAAGAGGGATTATTATCTTCCTCTTACGACTTGTGATACCCCTACTAATACACCCTAACATCCCCCTAGCCTTACCTACTGCTTTAGAGGTCTGCTTGGATGATTTCAGGTCATCGGTGATGATGATGCCCAAGTCTCTTTCTTCCTTTGTGACTGCCAGTAACTCCCCTCCCAGTCTATACGTGGCTTTAGGGTTTCTCTTCCCTATTTGCATGATCTTGCACTTCTTTGCATTAAATCCCAGTTGCCACTCTTCTGACCATTTTGCTAGTTTATCCAGATCACTTCTCATTCTGCCCACCCCATCTGGATCATCTACTCTGTTGCAGATCTTGGTGTCATCTGCAAACAGACAAGCCTTACCCTCTAGTCCATCTCCAATGTCACTAATGAAGATATGGAAGAGGACTGGCCCTGGGACTGATCCCTAAGGTACCCCACTTGTGACTTGCATCTCTTCTGACTGTATACATTTTACTACCACTCTCTGGTTTCTGCCCGTCAACCAGTTTGCCACCCAGTTGACCATTAATTATTAAAAAAAAACAACATCATCATCTTTAGAGTTCATTTAAATCTAGAGCTTATGCCCTACTTGAAATTAAAATTCTCTGTTGTGACATCACAGTCTGCTGTCTTGGGAATAACTGTGATGTCACAAGCAGAGTATTATGACATCAGGTTGGGTAGAAGCAATAGAAACTGATAAGCCCTCAAGGAACAACTCTCCTGTTTTCATGCATATGATCTCAGCAATAAATACTAGGGAAACAAATACAGAGCTAATAAGAAATATAAGCTGTTTTAGAAACATAGAAACATAGAAGTTGACGGCAGATAAAGACTGCAAGGCCCATCCAGTCTGCCCATTTCTTTTTCTAGCTTATAAATGTAGCATCAGCCTTTGCTCTGTCAATGGTCTATCTATTCATACTCATCTGTATTGCTCCCTTATGCCTATCCCATGCCTGTTTGAAGCCCTGCACTGCATTCATATCCACCATGTCCTGAGGTAGGCTGTTCCATGCATCCACCACACTTTCTGTGAAAAAGAACTTCCTCACATTACCCCTTAACTGGCCTCCCTCTAATCTCATGCTGTGTCCTCTTGTCCTGCTATTTTTCTTATATTGAAACATGTTAGACTTGTTCACCTTGTTAATGCCCTTAAGGTGCTTGAATGTTTCTGTCATATCACCTCTGTCCCTCCTTTGCTCTAGGGTATACATGTTGAGCTCCGTTATTCTGTCCTCATATGTTTTCTGATGCAGTCCCTGCACCATTTTGGTTGCCCTTCTCTGGACTGCCTCAATTTGATTAATGTCCTTGTGAAGGTGTGTCCTCCAGTACTGCATGCAGTACTCCAGATGGGGCCTAACCAGTGTCTTGTAAAGAGGGATTGTTACCTTCCTCTTCTGAATTGTGATACCCTTACTAATACACCCTAACATCCCCCTAGCCTTACCTACTGTTTTAGTGGTCTGCTTGGATGATTTCAGGTCATCATTGATGATGATGCCCAAGTCTCTTTCTTCCCTTGTGACTGCCAGCAACTCCCCTCCCAGCCCATAGGTGGCTTCAGGGTTTCTCTTCCCTATGTGCATGACCTTGCACTTCTTTGCATTAAATCCCAGTTGCCACTCTTCTGACCATTTTGCTAGTTTTGAGATCTCTTCTCATTCTGCCCACCCCATCTGGATCATCTACTCTGTTGCAAATCTTGGTGTCATCTGCAAATAGACAAACCTTACCCTTCAGTCCATCTGCAATGTCACTGATGAAGATATTGAAGAGGACTGGCCCCAGGACTGATCGCTGAGGTACCCCACTTGTGACTTGCATCTCTTCTGACAGTATACTGTTTACCACTACTCTCTGTTTTCTGCCCATCAACCAGTTTGCCACCCAGTTGCCCAACTTCTGACCCACCCCGAGCCTACCCAGCTTATTAATCAGTCTTCTATATGGAACAGTATCGAAAGCTTTGTTGAAGTCAAAGTAGGCGACATCAACTGCTCCCCCTTGGTCCACCACTTCGGTTACCCAGTCAAAGAAATCTATGAGATTAGTTTGACAGGACCTTCCTTTTGTAAACCCATGCTGTCTTGGATCCTGTGCTCCTATGGATTCCAGGTGTAGCACTATCCTTTCCTTAAGGAGTGCCTCCCCCCCCCTTCACCACTGGCATTCCCCAAGGCTCAGTTCTTGGTCCCATCCTATTCTCCATCCTTCTAAATGAGCTGCCAAATTCATGCTCCTCCTTCACAATCCACATGTATGCGGACGACACAGTCCTCTTTACCTCTGGCCGGACCCACAAAGAACTCACTTCCAAACTACAAATGTATTTCAACAAAATCCAACACTGGTTCAATACCAACCAACTCTCCCTAAATGCCAAGAAAACCGTCTCCATGACTTTCGGTGCCAGACAGCGTCTATCCAAACTCACCCACCCTCTGATCTTCCATACCCTAAACAACATCATCCTTGACGAAGTGCCCTTCTATAGGAATCTAGAGGTCTGGCTCAATTGCCACCTCTCCTTTACCACACACATAGATGCCATCATTTCAAAACTGCACCCAAAACTTGGGGCCCTATACAGGAACCACTCCTGCCTATCTCTACCCATCAGACGTAATTTAATCATGAAAATGATTCTACCCACCTTAGACTACTGTGACATAGTCTACAGCTCCGCCTCAAAGACCACCCTAGCCAGACTCGACCCCCTCTTTAATGCGTTCTGCCACTTTTCTCTAGATGCCCCCTTCTGCTGGCATCACTGTGCGCTCTACCGTTCTCTGGCCCTGCCAGCCCTGAGCAACCGGCGGCTAATCCATACTGTGAAATTCGCATCCAACTTCTGGCTTGGCTCCCTCCCACCCTACCTAGCATCCTCCCTATCTTCCCCACCTATCCCCACCCACGCCTTCAGGTCCACCGACACAAGGCTTTTATCCATCCCCCACCGAAGGACCATCGCCGGCCAATCGGCTTTCTCCTACCTCTTCCCCAAACTCTGGAATGGCCTACTCGTCCAGATCTGCCATTCATCGTCCAAATACTCCTTATCCTCTGCCCTCTCTAACTTCCTGACTACAAATTGCAACTGCCCCAACTCCCCTCCACTTCGGTACCTCTCCCCCTGTTCCCCCCAGAGCCTGACCAGTGGCCTGGAAATCGCCTAATTGTGACTGGCTTATATACTGCCCCTTGCACTTACAGTCACCCCATCTCTCCTCTCTCCTCCCTCCCTATCTAACATACCCTCCGCTGCCCTACCCTCAGCAATCACTACCATGCTCACTCCTTCTCACCTCGCCTAAACCTACCCCCCCACACTCCTATTACATACTAGTCCTATCCTCCCTTATCCTCCCATCTTGCTCTCCAACTCCTACCAGCAACCTGGGCATCCCATTGCAGCACAAGTCTGGTACTGGCACTCAGACTGTCCTGGCACAATAGTGTGCTAATGGCACTTATGTAACTATTGGGTTCCCTCATAGTGTAACCATGTTATGTTCACCCCCTTCCCTGATGTGCATGCTCTTCTTTGCTCCTACTGTGCCTTCTACACACTATATGTTTACCCATGATATGTCTAACCTTGCCTTTATACCTATGAATTGCATACCCTGTCATTGATGATCATTGTTCTGTACTGTTCTTCTATGCAACAAGTCCATATGTAATACCTCCAATCCATGTACATTGTCTGTATTGCATTACTGTGAAACTCAACTACTGTATGTATACCTGCCTCTTCTGTAACCCCTCCCCCCAGGTCGCACCATGAGATGAGCATCTTGTTGCTCAGCGTGCCTTTCCTGGTGAAACATTTTCAGTAAATATATAAATAAATAATCTTGCCCACTACTGAGGTAAAACTGACTGGTCTGTAGTTCCCTGCCTCCTCCCTGCTACCACTCTTGTGGAGCGGGATCACATGAGCCCATCTCCATTCTTCTGGGACCTCTCCTGTGCTCAGAGACTCACTAAACAGTTCTGATAATGGATCTGCTAGTTCCACCCTTAGCTCCTTTAGTACCCTGGTATGTATGCCATCAGGTCCCATTGCCTTGTCCACCCTGAACTTACTGAGCTCGTGTAGGACCCTTTTTTTGTGAAGGGACTAGTACTCATCTCCCTCTCCCCTGTGTCCATGGTGCTAAGTTGTGGTCCCTGCCCTACCTTCTCTTCAGTAAATACTGAGCAGAAGTATCTATTTAGGATAGATGCTTTTACATGGTCCTCCTCCTCACACACACCCTTATTCCCTTTGATCTTAGCAATAACCCCTCTGGACTTTCTCCTTTCACTAATCTATAGAAAGTCTTGTCACCTTATTTTACTCTTCTTGCTAGTGTTTCCTTGGTTTGGGCCTTTGCCTGCCTTACTGCCTTCCCTGCTTCATTTAGGGAAGTTTGGAATGCCTCACTATCTTCATCCTACTGCATTTCCTTATATTTCCAGAAGGCCAGCCTTTTGGCTCTGACCTTTTCTGCTTCTGTGTTTGAAAACCAAAGTGGTTTCCTTCTTCTTTTGCACTTCCTTTTCTCACTAACACAATGGGATGTTGCTTCAAGTACTGCATCTTTAATGCTTGCCCACTTTGCCTGTACCCCCTCACCTGTATTTCTTTTTGCCAGGGCTAGCTTAACTCTGTTGGCCAACTTATCAAAGTCAGCTCCTCTGAAGTCCCATATTTTTGCCTTGGAATGGGATGATTTAGTTCTAGTGGCCAAATTGAACCATACTATGTGAAGATCACTTGCAGCCAGGTGACCTTCTACCTGGAGATCTGTGATCCTTTCCCTGTTAGTCAGTACTAGATCTAGGATAGCCATGTCTCTTGTGGGTTGTTGTACCACTTGTTTGAAGCCCTCACCCTGCAGGGAATCCACCATGAGTCTTGTTCTAGCAGATGTCCCTGATGGCATTGACCAATCTGTATCTGGCTTGTTGAAGTCTCCCATTATCAAACCTCCCCTTTAGCTGTCATGTTTTGTATATCTTCTAACAGTAACATGTCTAAGTTCTCCCCCTGGTCTGGAGGCTTGTACACAACCCCAGTTCATATGGCTGTCCCATTTCCTGTTTCCAGGGTGACCCACAGTTCTTCTGGCTCATTATGTGTATACTGAATTTCTGTAGCTTTAATATTTTCATTGACATAAAGGGCTAATCCACCCTCCTTTTTGCACCTCGGTCTCTCCTGAACAGTACATAGTCAGGTACTGAAGTCTCCCAAGTGTGGTTACTGGTAAACCTTGTCTCGCTAATGGCTACTATGTCCAGTTTAGCCTCTGTCATTATTGCCAGCAGATCTAGGATCTTGTTTCCCAGACTGTGAGCATTAATGTACATGATTTTCCATTGACCAGATTTTGGTGTGTTAGTTGTTGGGCAAGGTCCAGCATTTCCCCTGTGCATTGTATGGGGAGCAGGACCTTTTTCTTTACCTGGTGATGCAGGTGATTCTCAATCTATGTATGTATGTATAACTGTCTTGGACAACAGCAGGTCCATCTTGTAAATGAGCTTGCTCAATGATGATCACCTGGATAAATAAAGATTTGATTTGATTTGATTTGATTTGAAATGAACTACAAACATGCTGAACTCTTGTTTGACCACTAGCTGATGGGGGAGGGGTGTTCTTCCCATTCGACGTATGGGGTGCTGCACCCCTGTCACCATTTGCTAGTTTAAGTATTCTGTAAAGACATCAACCTTCTGCCCCAATGCACTGACTCCCTTCTTAGTCAGATGCAGTCCATCAAATTTAAAGAACTTTTGCTCCCAAAACTGTTGCCAGTTCCCCTACAAATGTGTGTCCTTTTCCTGGCACCAGCCCTTGAGCCACATATTTAGCTCCCCTATCTCCCCTTCTCTGACATTCCTTCCATCTGTCCCCCTCTCCTAGACTGGCAGAATCATGGAGAAGGAGAGGCCAGAAGAAATAGATAATAGCCTGGCAGAAGACACCAGGAGAAAGGACTGCTGCGTGACTGGACTTCTCTGCTGGGACTAAAGAAGAAGAACTTTTGTACTTGGACCTTTAATTTAGGGTAAAAAAAAAATAACAAACAAAACAAAAAAAAGTGTGTGTTTGTCTGGGTTAACTGAACTGAATGGGTATCTGAACAGTTATCTAGGTGTAAATCTCAGGTGATTGAAAGGACTTAATAGCTGAGAAGTTTAAATTACTTGTAGAAAGATCTAGTGAGTAGGGGGAGTGGTTTAGCTAGAAGGAAGCTACATTTAAAGACTGCCTTAGAAAGATTCTGCTAATAGCTTGGCAGAAGACACCAGGAGAAAGGACTGCTGTGTGACTGGACTTCTCTACTGGGACTATATTGCCCTCCTTCCCTCCCCTCCACCCCCCCACTCAAAGCTAGTTCTATTTTTATAGGCACAGGATTTGACTGACAACAGGAACTTCCTGTTTGGGAGCAGGAAGTGAGTAATCACAGAACCACCCAAAGACCCACCATCCTAAAGGGCAAGAGTAGCTCTCTGGCCCCCTCTAGCTGCTGGAGGTCTGCCTCTGAGCAAGTAAGTGGTCTACTGAGAAATATAGGATATTCTTGTCTCAGAACAGGACAATCAGGAGCTTAAAGGGCACACAGGCAGAAAGTAAGGAGAGAGAGAAAAACAGAGGAAAGTAAGGATTGCAAACAGTTAAGGGGCCAGAAAAAGACATGATTGGAGTGGTGCAGTGCAGTGGCTGTGGAGCAGCAGTCTTCCGAGAGCGTTCTGGAGGATGCGGTGTTGTACCATCTAGAGACACCCTCTCTGGGCTGAGGGAGAGGTTGCTCATCTCCAGGCTGAGTTGGCCAGGATTGTGGGACCTCCTCTTCCATCCAGGGACCACCAGTGCCACTGCCGTTGCCTCAGAGGTTGCCAAGAAAGAGGGCGGTTGGACCACAGTGGGCTCAGGGAGGGTGAGGGTGGTGGAACAGAGGTGCATCCTTCAGTTGTACCTCTCCACAATTCCTTGCCATTCTGGCAAAGTGTGGTTCCTCTATGGAGACACCCACAGTGGAGACCAAGGAGGATGCTGGGAACCTCCACAAAGGCGACCCACAGGAGGGTGGCAGGGAACCCTGCAGGGGAAGGAAACAACTCCTGGTGGGGGACTCCATTGTTAGGAAGGGAGAACTGGGGGAGGAAGGGGAGATGGAGGTAAGGTGCCTGCCTGGTGCCATGGCTTGGAGGGACAGGGAGCGAATCCTCAGGATTGCCAGAGCAGCTGCACAGGGGAGGGAGCTGGATGTCATTGTCCACCTAGGGACAAATGACCTGGCTAAGAAAGGGATTAGACAAGTGCAGGAAGAGTTTGTGGAATTGGGGAGGGGTCTTAGTCAAGTAGCGCGCACGGTAACTTTCTCAGAGGTGCTGCCCATCTATGGCATAGGAGAGGCTAGGGTGTTCCACACCATGGGATTCAATCAGTGGTTGAAAAACTGGTGTGGAGCTCTGGGATTTGACTTCATCGGGGAATAGGGGTCCACCTGGAGTGATGCAAGCCTATATTGGCATGATGGGCTGCATCTGTCTGGAAGGGAACCAGGATCCTAGGTGATAGGTTTAAATGCTTCATTGGCAAGCTTTTAAACTAGCCAAGGGGGGAGGCACTGGAAAGGAGCAGGGAAATCCTAGCCCCCCCAAATAATCATGGTAGTAAGTGCAGCAAACACCAACATAGAGGTGTCGATAGGGAGAAGGGCAGGGGTAAATGGAGAAAGTGACAAAGGCAAGAAGGACAGGGATGGGGAAAAAGGGAGTAAGGCCATCAGGAAATGGAGGGAAATGAGTACCAATGCCTGTAGTCTGGGCAACAAGCTCCCTGAGCTGGTGGCCTTGATGGAAGAGGGATGCCTGGATATCATAGCAGTCACAGAAACATGGTACACAGAGAACCATGACTGGGGTGTTAACATACCAGGGTACATAACCTACAGGAGAGACAGACATGGGGAGAAGAGGGGGAGGAGTAGCTCTCTATGTAAAGGAAGGGATAAAAGCAACTGAACAAAAGAGTAAACAGGGAGGAGAGGAGGCACTGTGGGTCACCTTGGAGACTGGAAAGGGCACCACAATCCGCACAGGGGTTGTGTACAGACCCCCATGTCAGGGGGAGGGAATGGACAAGGATATGATAGAAGGCATTCTTAGAATGGCAGAGAAAAGGGAGATACTGTTGATGGGAGACCTGAATATGCCAGATGTTAACTGGAGCACATTTGCTGCAGCCACATCCAAGAGCAGGGCCATTCTTGTTGCCCTACAGTTGGCAGGCCTTAGACAGCTAGTTTTGGAACCCACTCATGAGAGCAATCTTAGACCTCATACTCTCAAAGCAGAGAGGTGAGAGGATCTCAGATCTAGAAGTGGGTTGCCATCTGGGGACAAGTGACCATCAAACAGTGTGGTTCACGTTAAACTCAGCTACAGAGTCAAGCCATACAAAAGTGAGGGTACTGGACTTCAGGAGGGCTGACTTTGGCAAGATGGGAGAGTGCCTCAGAAAAGCACTAGCAAACAGGCTAGAAGGAGGTGTGGAGCAACAATGGGGAATCATCAAAACTGCCATCGCAGAGGCAACAAGCCTTTGTGTGAAGCAAATAAACAAATCAAAACAAAAGAAAAAGCCACTATGGTTCTCAAAAGAGGTGGCTGTGAAAGTCAGGAAGAAAAAGATAGCATTCTGGAAGTATAAGGAAACACAGAAGGAGCAGGACAGATAGCTGTACCAGTTAAGGCAGAAGGAAGCAGGGAGGGAAGTCAGAATAGCAAAGGCCCAAACTGAGGAAAAGATAGCCAACTCAGTTAAGAAGGGGGATAAAACCTTTTATAGGTACATCAACGAGCGTAGAAAGACAAAGGGAGAGATAATGAGGCTGAATAGAATGAACGGTGGGTGGGCAGAGGGGGACAGTGAAAAAGCAGGGATACTGAATGAATATTTCTGCTCAATATTCACAAAAGAGGAGAGGGAAGTGCCTAATCCAATTAACAGAAGCACTCTTGATAGGGGGGTCGATCCCAGTCCTTTCACAGAAGAAAGGGTTCTGCAAGAACTCCTAAAACTGAAGGTGGACAAAGCAATGGGTCTTGATGGAATTCATCCCAGAATTCTAAAAGAATTAACGGAGGAACTAGTGAAACCACTGGCTACTCTTTTTAATAAATCATGGGAGGATGGTGTGGTACCCGAAGACTGGGGGAAAGTGAATATGATTCCCCTTCACAAAAGTGGGACCAAGACAGAGGCAGGAAACTATAGACCTGTCGTCTGACCTCTGTGGTAGGGAAAGTGATGGAGTCACTTCTGAAGGAAAAAGAATAGTTGAGTACCTAGAGGTCAGTGAGCACAGGACCCAAGGCAGCATGGGTTCACAGTGGGAAGGTCATGTCAGATGAATCTAATAGATTTCTTTGACTGGGTGACCAAAGTAGTAGACCAGGGAGGGGCTGTGGACATGGCCTACCTAGACTTTAGCAAGGCATTTGACACAGTCCCACACAAAAGTTTAATAGTCAAATTAACCAGCCTGGGAGTGGATCCCAGGGTGGTAGCCTGGGTAAAACATTGGCTGCACAACAGGACACAGAAAGTAATTGTAAATGGAGTCCACTCGGAAGAAAGAGGGGTTACTAGTGGGGTACCACAGGGTTCAGTATTGGGTCCAGTCCTTTTTAATGTCTTCATCAGTGACATTGCAGAGGGACTGGAAGGAAAAATATGCCTTTTTGCAGATGACACAAAGATCTGCAACAGGGTTGATACACAAGGAGGCGTGGAAAGGATGAAAAGGGACTTGGCAAGGTTGTAGGAATGGTCAGAAGTATGGCAGCTAGGATTCAATGCAAAGAAGTGCAAAATAATGCACCTGGAAACAAGAACCAGGGAAGAATACACAATGGGTGGGGAGGTAGTAACAACAACAAAAAGGAAAGGACCTGGGGGTAATCATATCAGATGACCTTAAGGTTAGCAAGCAATGTGAGAAGGCAGTAGGGAGGGCTGGGGTATACTGGGATGTATAAGAGTGGCATCAGCAGCAGAAAACAGGAAGTTGTTATCCTCTGTACAGACAGTTGGGGAGACCCCATCTGAGTACTGTGTCCAGTTCTGGAGACCCCATCTCTGCAAGGACATAGACAGGATAGAGGTAGTCCAGAGGAGGGCAACTAAAATGGTGCAGGGTCTGCAAGAGAAGCCGTATGAGGAGAGACTAAAGGAGCTTAATATGTGTACCCTTGAGGAAAGAAGGGAGAGGGGGGACATGATAGAAACTTTTAAGTACCTCAGTGGAATCGACAAAGTCCAAGAGGGAAGCATCCTTCAGAAAAAGAGACTTGCAAGAACAAGGGGACACAATTTAAAGATAGAAGGAGGGCGGTTTAGGGGCAATGTGAGGAACTATTATTTCACAGAGAGGGTAGTGGATGCATGGAACAGCCTTCCTGAGGAGGTTGTGGGGTATAAAACTGTGGTAGAATTCAAGAATGCATGGGAAAGACATAAGGCAGTTCTTGTGGGGGGTAGAGGAAATAGGCTGTTGGTTAACTAGGATCTGTGGCCTATCCTGTAGGTAGGGAAATGGGCAGACTAGATGGACCAAGCGGTCCTTATCTGCCCGTCAAAGTCTATGTTTCTATGTTTCTATGTTTCTATAATAGTTTGGCACCCAGACTGGTCAGGTGTTCCTTGATCTCCACAACTGACTGGCTGGCAAGGTCGTTAATCCCTATGTGTACCAGGACAGCAATGCTTTCTCCTGCTTCCTGAACAATTTTAGCAATGTGGTCAGTGTCTCTCCACCCTGATGTACCTGGGAGACATCTGACCATTACCCCTTGCTGGAGATACATATCAACTCCCTGAATCATGGAGTCTCCTATGATTAGAAGTTTTTTAGATTTCCTTTTTGCTTTTTTTGTTTGGGTTTTCATTTTGGGCGAGTTTTGTTGTGCTAGCTCCTGTGCTGCGGTGTCCTGCTCTGCAGTATCCTCTGCCCCTTTGTTTGATTTCGGAGATAGAGGCAGTTACCTGTTTGTAGTTATATGATTTGTGGAGGTGATATGTTGGAGAGCACCGAGTCATGGGGCACCTGATTTGCCCCTCCTAACCACCTGCCAGCCTCCCGGACCAACTACCCTCTGCAGTCAAGGTTTTCTGTTGGATGTTGGGGAAATGGCGGGTGGTTCTTATAATGTATTTCCTCTTGAATATGCAATTTGAGGCACGCAATCTCTGCTAATGCTGCCTGGAGCTGAGCCCTTAGATCTCCAATGGCCCAGCATGTGGGACTGTGTCCTAAATCCTGTAAAACTGCCCTTCTGAAAAGTGTTCCGCAGTACCTGCAGTTAATGATATCCATTCCAGATAAGTTGCTGGGTTTATAACTTGGTCAGAGTAATTTGAATGAAGAAAATGAAATTGTGTCAAATGTTGTTTTTCAAAGTTCTGAGGCATCAGTAGCTCAATAAAGATCCAGTACTCCTGTGTACCCATACACTGGTCGTCCTTATACTGTAGATGGGATGTGTGCTTGCATTTGTTTTAGTCTGTACTGTTTAATGTCTTCATGGAAATCATCTTTCTGAAGACTCCAGATCTCAAATATATGTCAGCTGATGTGAATGGGCCTTAAGAGGTGGGCCAGAAAACTGCTATACTTCTTCTGAAACCTGGTGGATACTATACAGCAAGGCCTGTCAAGAGGTTTCATCCTTCTGCTCTCCACAGGAGCTAATCTTGCCAAGCACATGATCAGGTTTTGAAAAGCATGCTATTGCATGAAGTGGCAGCAAATCTACCTCCACCCTCACAACATGTATGCTGATTTAGCAGTTCTGACAGCAGCTCTAGAGTGACATTACAGAGCTTGTCCTAATCCTGTTGACAAAGTCTTTGATGTTGAAAACATCTCAGACTCTGCTTTTTAAAGAGGTAGGCACAAATGAGGGTAATACAGATATAAGTTAAGGCCTAGGATACCCATATTTTGGCCCCTATATAGCTTCAATACCAGTATTTTAGAACTTCATTTCATAAACACTAGTGCCCAGCATAATCTGTGAAACCAGGTCAGCATAATCTGTGAAACCAGGGCACAGTCCCATTTTCCTTAATGTTTGAATAATAGGCTAGCATTGCAGCAAACACAGATATCATTGCCTTGCAGTAAAACATCTAGGCATGTACCATTTTTCAGGAATAGATGGAGGTATGGATGTAAAAATTAACAGATAGATAGATAGATAGATAGATAGATAAAATAGAAACATAACAATTACATAAAACATAGAATTTGATGGCAGATAAGGACCACTTGGCCCACCCAGTCTGCCCATTCCCTTAGCTAGTAGATAAGCTGCAGATCCTAGTTAACCAGCAGCCTACTTCTTCCTACCCCCACCCCCTAGAATTGCCTTATAACTGTCTCATGCATGCTTGAATTCCACCACTGTTTTTGACTCCACAACCTCCTCCGGAAGGTCGTTCTATGCATCCACAACCCTCTCTGTGAAAAAATACTTCCTTAAATTACCTCTGAGCCGTCCCCCCTCTTTCTTCAAATTGTGCCCCCTTGTTCTTGCACACCTCTTTTTTTGATAGATGCTACCCTCTTGGACTTTGTTGATTCCCTTGATGTATTTGAAAGTTTCTATCATGTCCCCCTCTCCCTCCTTTCCTCGAGGCTATACATATTAAGTTCCTTAAGTATCTCTTCATATGTCTTCCGGCGCAGACTCTGCACCATTTTAGTTGCCATCCTCTGGACAGCTTCCATCCTGTCTATGTCTTTGCAGAGAGTGGGTCTCCAGAACTGCACGCAGTACTCCAGATAGGGTCTCACCAGCTGTCTGTACAGAGGGATAATAACTTCTATTTTCTACTGGTGATGCCTCTCCCTATGCATCCTAGTATCCCCCCAGCCCTCCTTGCTGCCCTCTCACATTGCTTGCCCACCTTTAGGTCATCTGATATGACTACCCCCAGGTTCCTTTCCATTTTTGTTGTTGTTAGTATCTCACCCCCCATTGTGTACTCTCCCCTGGGTTTTTGTTTCCTAGTTGCATTACCTTGCACTTCTTAGCATTGAATCTAAGCTGCCATAGATTTGACCATTCCTCTAACCTTGCCAAGTCCCTTCTCATCCTTTCCACCCTACCTTGTGCATCAACTCTGTTGCAGATCTTTGTGTCATCTACAAAGAGACATACTTTTCCTTTCAGTCCCTCTGCAATGTCGCTTATAAAGACATTGAAGAGGACCGGTCCTAATACTGAACCCTGCGGTACCCCACTAGTAACCCCCCTTTCTTCAGAGTGGACTCCATTTACTGTTACTGTCTATGTCCTATTCTCCAGCCAATTCTTTACCCAGGCTGTCATCTTGGGACCCACTCCCAGGCTGGCTAACTTGTATTAATCTTTTGTGTGAGACTGTGTCAAATGCCTTGCTAAAAGTCTAGGTAGGCCATGTCCACAGCCCCTCCTGATCTACTACTTTGGTCACCCAGTCAAGAAATCTATTAGATTTGTCTGGCATGACCTTCCTGCTGTGAATCCATGCTGCCTGGGGTCCCGTGCCCCTCTGGCCTCTAGATACTGACAATTCTTTCCTTCAGAAGTGATTCCATCATTTTCCTACCACTGAGGTTAAACTAACAGGTCTGTAGTTTCCTGCTTCTGCCTTGCTCCCACTTTTGTGAAGGGAATACATCTGCCATCCTCAGTCCTCAGGTACCACCCCATCCTCCCATGATTTGTTAAAGAGGGTAGTCAGTGGTGTCACTAGTTCTACCTTAGTTCTTTTAGAATTCTGGGATGAATCCATAAAGCCCATTGCTTTGTCCACCTTCAGTTTTAAGAGTTCTTTCAGACCCTTTCTTCTGTAAATGGGCTAGTATCAACTTCTGTATCCAGAGTGTTTCTACTGTTTGTTTTAGGTACCTCCCTCTTCCTTTGTAAATACTGAGCAAAAGATTTGTTTAGTATCTCTGCCTTTCACAGTCACCCTCTGCCCACCCTCCCTCCCTTTATTAAGCCTCACTATCCCTCCTTTGGTCTTCCTTCCCTCCCTGATGTACCTATAAAAGGTTTTATCCCCCTTCTTAACTGAGTTGGCTATCTTTTCCTCGGTTTGGGCCTTTGCTGTTCTGACTGCCCCTCCCAGCTTCCTTTTGCTTTAACTGATACAGTTCTCTGTCCTGCTCCTTTAAGGACTGCTAGGCCCATCCAGTCTGTCCGTAGGTCCTATACATTGGATGTGGCCACTGACCCTATGTGATCAATGGTTTTTCATCACACCCTCCCCTCTCAAGCTACCCATGTGTCTGTCCCAGGCATGCTAAACCCATCCACTGTGCTTACCCCACACTACCTCCTGTGGCAAACTATTCCAAATTACAAATATATAGATAGACATATAGATGTGTTCTTTGCAATTTAAAAACAAAGCAATACACTCTATATTCATGTCTACTGAAATTGTGGTGGATGGAGGGATAGAGGGATGGAGACATATATACATACATAAGTATAGATATACATACATAGCTCTGAGTCAGGCTGGATGCAGTGCAGAAAAAGACACCTTACAAATTCCTGCATAGCAAATGGGCTTTCACTAAAATACCACTAACAGCTTAATCTGGTTCAAAGTCAGCTGGCATCGATCTGTATTCCCCTTCCTTGGGTTGTGCCTGAAAATAGGAAGAATTTATCTAGTGCACTTACCCAGTCAACAAAAACTAACTAACTAACTAACTAACTAATTGCTGTAGAGTTGCTTCTTGCAGCATAACGCATCACTCTGTAGAAATACCAAAAGGTATCATACTGCATCCTGGCTGACTCTACTCTAGGCAGACAGAAAGACATACAGTTGTATTCATTGTGATGTGCAACAATGAAACAGTATACTGTATATTCATATCTACTGAAATTCTGGAATGGTGTTCTATTGTAAGTTGCCCTTATCCTGAAATCTTGGTCAAATAAATCATGACTTTTTTTCCCTTGTCACCATTTGTATTTATCATATTTGAAACATCCTGACATTACATTCACTAAATAATACCACCAAGAGCTTAATCTGGTTCAAGGTCAGTTGGAATTCACCTGTATCCCCCTCCCCCGGGTCGTGCCTGAAAATAGGCAGGATTTGTCTAGTGCACTTACCCGGTCAACAAAAACTAAATGCAAAAAAAAAAAAATTACTGTAACTGCTTAGCTTATGTATTTAATTCAGTTTATTGAGGGATGATTACCATGGGGATAATCCATTTGCAATGGTATCACATTGTGCAAGGTTTATTACCAACATTTACAAAAAGAAGGAACTTTACATATGCACAAATTAATTTAAAATACAAAAATACATACAATCTGACATCACTCAGATAGTAATGCTCAAGTTGTTTCATTGAACCTTGGGGGGAAAAAAAGTGTCAAGTAAAAGTATTGAATTCACAAACAATCTTTCTGTACCCTAACTTGAGGTCTTTTGTCATGAAATAGCCAGAATTTAGGGGGAAATGATTTCCACATTTGAGGTACAGTATATAATGACTGCTAGAAAACAAAAATGTCTTACTTCTAATCATAGGGGTTTCCAGCTCAGAATAGCTTGAATTGCTTAAGAAGATCGTCACCAATCTCACAGCCATTGGACTCCTTAACTAAAATACTAAACCATAAACACACTACAGAAAAAAAAATATATATAGTTTCCTGTGGCTCAAAAGAGATACCCACTCCAGCCTCCTATACAGCTCACAATGAGGACATTTTTTTGGATTGTCAAGTATTAACCATCCCAGTTGGTTGTACTGTTTGCCTAGCCAGTACAACCTATTTTCTGACAAGTTATCATAAAGCATGAATGTGTAATCTGAAGAACTGGAAGATCTGTGCCTGTGTAATTTTAAGGCATAGCTCAGATTCCAGACAGTCCTTGTATCTTAATAACAATCCCACCCTACTCCCTATTTTTTATTAATGTGATGATTTTCCAAACCAGTGAGCATCATTCAATAACCTAAGTACTTGTTCTTGTTGACTTGTTTTGAGCAGGGCACCATCTGATGAGAGAATACATCATTCTGACTTATGAATATGTTTTAATTTTCTGGGAGGACCAAATAGGATTACTTTTGTTTTCCCAGAATTTACTTTTAGCTTTAATGAGACAAAACAAAATATCAGGAACCCAGAAAAGCCACATTCTGCATTTTCCTGGACTGACATTAGAGAAGTGTTGAATGCTTAAATTACTGTATTATCTGCATAGAGATGGTACTTTAAGTCCCAAAGGAAGTCACCAGCCCCTAAGGCAGGGGTGGCCAACCTGTAGCTTGTGAGCCGCATGTTGCTCTTGAAGCAGTTTGATGTGGCTCTTGAGAGGTTTGTCAATTACATGCCAAGTACAGGTCACAGTCTTTAAATTTGAGTAAAGTCAAAGTACAGGAGCTGAAAAGTGCCCTGACTGCTCAACAAGCTACTTTTACTAAGGCTGCAAGCAAATCTAAAGCTCCAGCATATGGGTATGCTATGGGCTGCACTTTGTTGTGGTTCACATCATACTCAGAAATTTAAATGTGGATCACGACCCCAAAAAGGTTGGACACCACTGCCCTAAGGTATATAGTAATCAGGATGGTTGGAACAGAACCCTGGGATACTCTTTTTGTAATAACTAAATTCTGTGATACACTCCTATTTACCACTGTAGACTGTTTATGGCCATGGAGGTAACATGATATTTAGTTTATGGCTCCACTTCCCAAGCCCACCTCCCCTAGCTTACCTAACAAGACTGCATGATCTGCCAGGTTAAAAGCCTCAGAGAGGTCAACAAAGATGGCTCCAATAAATTTGCCAGCATCCACTGCATTGTGAATGTCATTCAAGACCTTTGACATGGAGGCAACAGTATAGTGCCGCGACATTTATAAAAAACAAGTTGATGGGCATTGCAAAAGCTAACTTCTACCAAGTGACCCTTCAGTTGTCTAAACAACAGTCATTACAGTTATTTGGAAATAACTAGCAGAAGGGAGATGGGACAGAAGTAGATGATCTGGCTATGGCAGCTTCTCTTAAATATGAGGACAATCCTGGCCATCTTTGAACCCTCAGGAACATAGCCAGAATTCAAAGAACAATTAAATATGTGGGAAACGGGTGCAACAATTTGACAGGCTGAAATTTGTAAGAGGCAAGTTGAAAGGTCATCTGATCCAGTTCTCTTCTTGAGTGTCAGTCCTAGCAGTAATTCAAGATCATCATGGACTTGAATTTAAAAATATGAAAAAATCATTTCATTAGTATTAGTTACTTCTGGGCATCATTGTCATTCCCATTTAACAATTTACCCAAACCTGTAAAGAACTTATTAAACACATCTGCTAGATCTTCCCCTGAGAGCCTTGTTAGTTGAAGCATGGCTTTATTTGTATCAAAATCCAGTTTAAAGTTGGGGAACACATATTAGAAGAGACTCTCCATAGTACTGAATGGAGCACGCCCCTGCTTTCTCCCTGTAGAGATGTCACAATTTGTCTGAGTGCAAGGGCGGAGCCAGCTAAAAGGAAGTGGAAGAGATGGGGCAGCCAGTTCTTTGGGTGCAAATTATGATTTCTTCCCCTCCAAAAGAGGCAACAGTAAATCATTTAACCACTATGGAGGAGCTCCCTTTCAGGCATGGAGCGCCCTTATTTTTCTTGTGAGAATCTACAAATCGTGGTAAAGGTACTCTTTAAAAGATCTGTGGCAGTTGAAGTGGACAGATTCAGTGATGCCTTTTTCCTCCATTTTCTGTGGACCAGATGTGGTTAAGCAGTTGTAGGTGTGTGCAAAATATGTATAAATGACAAAGGGTGTTTGTACTGTAGTAACATGTAGGGCAGTAAATAATAGTTTATCTCTATTCTGATTGGCTTGCAACAGATACCTGTTGTAATATAACTAATTTATCCCTCTCTTTAAGACAGTGACACTCAGTCCTGACGTACTCAAGAGCCACATAAGCAGTCAGCATTAACCAAAAAAGCACAATATACATCTCCTAGTACATTTTGGCAAACACACTCCATGTAAAAGAAAATTATTTTGTTTACTACATTTTTTATTTAATTTACTAAACCTTAGTTAACATTTGTACAGTCTGACAGGGTGTAGCTTGTTAGAAAAAGCTGTGATAGCAGACTATAACTTATATACTGTTTAATTCATGTCTTTCAACTTCATATTTTACTCATTTAAATACTGAGTGATGTCACACAGAAATGCAACACACAGCAAGCAGTCAGTATCATCCAAGAATTGAAAGCATGCAGTTTCACCCTATCCAATAATGAAGAGCTTGAGTGTTTCAAACAATCCCAAAACATGGGCTAACATGTGGCCAAGAGACAGTGACCTAACTTTGGTGTGCAGAATTAAATCACCATACTGTGTATCAAATTCATTGCACAGAATTATATCACAGAGAGAAGTAAACTTTGCAAATAGTGCTTGCTGGTGTACAAAGTAGTGATAAGACAATATTGCATGCATCGACTTTTCAGACTTATAGTAATGCATCCTGGTTGGTTAACACTGAATAGTGCAGGAACTACAGTATTTGCATCGCTTACTGGGAAGAGCCGCAGGTGATAAGTTGAAAAGCCATTTGAGGCTCAGAAGCCTCAGTCTGAGTATCACTGCTTAAGGAATATACTGCATAAAACTGGGCAATCTGAAGCCCAATAGTCCAGTCTTTGAAAAGCTTCATTATTTTTAGATTTTTTCTGAAGCATTTTTTATTAAGGCATTATAAATAAAATTAGTAATATGTAGTAACATACTGGTAAACAATGGGAGAGCTTGTATGCTATGGCTGGAAACAACGTTTTACAATACAGGCCTTTTTACTGCTCACCTGCCATCAGTTACAATGACAACACGTGTGTAATAGACTTGCAATCATTTAATTTATTATTTGTAATAGCAGGGCTGCATCTACTTCTACACTTACTACAATGGTTTAGTGGTTTTGGTTTGTGGTTTTAGCTCAACTAAATGTCTATGTAGCATTTTTAATGCTTTTTCTAAAGTTCTTATTATGTTAAACCAACTAATCTAGAGCTTCGTAAAGGCAAAAGGAAGTCAGAGCAGTAAACTGAATCACAATATTTATACTAGAATACATTTATAATTCATGTAATTGACAGGCAGGCAGAGTTAACATCTAGGGATTCTTTTTTGGGAAATCTAAGTGTTGTGATACTTCAAAGACAAATTTATGTAGAACACTTAAGATAATCTCATCTGCTGTAACAAATCATTTCTAATTGTTTTGTTCCTGTTTCAGCAGGCTTTGAGCAATCAGTTTCAAGTATACAGTAAGCTCTGAGATGCTGGTTAGTTTCCATTATACCTAAAGAAGTGGCATGTGTTGGTCTTGAAAGCTTGTATGTAAAACAATTTCTGGTTGGTGTAAGAAAAGGTATTATTAAAAATCTACTTTCTGCATAAGGGATACAACTTGTTTTTGAAATGTGATTAACCTTGTAACCAATAGAGCGGAATTAAATTGTTCTTTTTGTTCAAACCTAGGGTGTACTTTTTGTTCCTCTGAAGCTGGCATAGTTTCAATGGCAGAGACATTTTTACAGCACAAGGTTTTAATTATACTCAGGGTTAAATAAGCACTTTTATGTTAAATCATTATGTTTTGGTCACCTAAAACTCACCTTTCTTTTAAGTAAGGGACATAATGATTGTCTTTTACATACTGTGTGGCAGGTTGCACAATTCAGTCAAAGTTTGGAAACATTGCTTCAGTAGTGTTAATATTTCTGCTGTGACTCCGTGTGGTGGCATGGTGAAGGGGCCTCTGGACATGTGGGTGACTACACACCTCTGGGTACCATGCTGCTTTGGTAGGGGGAGGGGAAAAGAGGATTGAAACATGCCCATCCATGACAACTCTGGAATACATATTTTATGTACATGCTGTATCCCACCTCACAGCTCTCCACATTCTTGTGCATGCTTCCTCTAGCCACAGCCCACATGAGACACTATGTTTCCATCATAAAAACATAGAAACATAGAAAGTAACAGCAAATGGGGACCAAAGGTCTATCTAGTCTGCCCAGATCCTACACCCTTACTCAGACACATTTTGTAACTATCCCCTTGTGCCTGTCACAAGCTGATTTAAATCCCCATACTGTTTTGAATTCAATGACTTTGGCAGGTAGGCCATTCCATGGATCAACCACCCTTTCTGTGAAGAAAAACTTGCGCATGTTGCCACTGAATCTACAACCCCCCTCAGTTTCATGTCTTGGCCTCTAGTTCTCATGGAGTTATTAATGAGAAAGAACTCCTGGGTGGGGACTCTGTTTATATCCTTTAGGTTCTTGAATGTCTCAGTCATGTACCCCCTATCTCTTCACTGCTCCAGGGAGTACATGTTGAGATCCCTTAATCTGTGTTTCCATAAAACAACTCATGGAGACCATGAATCATTTTAGTTGCCCTCCTCTGCACTGTCTCCAGTCTATCTATGTCCTTCCTGAGGTAAGGCCTCCAGAACTTGATGCAGTATTCAAGGTGTGGCCTCACCAGGTACCTCTACAGTGAGAGGATCACCACCCTTCCTCTGCTTAAGATGCCCCTACCTATGCATCCTAGCATCTTGATGGCCCTTATTGTTGCTTTTTCACATTGATTGACCACTTTTAAATCATCTGAAATGATAACTCCTAGATCTTGCTCCTGCAAGGGTGATTGCCAGTCCCACCCCCCAGGTGGTAGTCAGTACCCACGTTGTTCTTACCCAGATGCATGACCTTGCATTTTCTTGCATTGAAATTTAGCTGCCACATACTTCAAGATTTTTCAGGGTTGAGAAGGTCACTTCTCATTTGCTCCACCCCAGTGCCATATCCACTCTGTTGCAGAGCTTCATGTCATCTGCAAGCAGACATACCTTCCTGCCCAACTCATCTGTGATGTCATTGATAAACACATTGAAGAGCAAAGATCCCAGGATGGACCCTTGTGGCACACCACTGGTCACTTCCCTGGCTTCTGATGCTGCCCCATTTACCATCGCTGTCTGGGTTTGCTGTTGAAGCCAGCTTCCTACCCATCATACCACTTCCTTTCCTAATCCTGTATTCTCAATTTTATTTAGCAGCATTCTGTGTGGGACAGAATCGAAGGCTTTACTAAAGACCAGGTAGACTACATCCATGGCACCCCCCTGCTCCACCACCCTAGTAAACAAGTCAAACAACTCAATAAGGTTTGTCTGGCAAGATCTTCCAGCTGTGAATCTGTGCTGCTTTGCATCCTGCTGTTCTGTTTCCTCCAGAAATGCTATTATTCTTTCCTTATGCTGCGATTCCATCAGCATTCCCATGCTGAGGTGAGACTAACTGGGCCGTAGTTCCCTGCTTCCTCTTTGCTACCACTCTTGTAGTTGGGGATCACTATTGCCTTTTTCCAGTCCTGTGAGACCATCTCTTCCCTCGGGGATCTACTAAATAGGTCTGTTAGGGGTCAGCCAGTCGTCACTCAGTTCCCACAGTATGCATGGGTGGATTCCATCTGGAACCATGGCTTTCTCCACGTTAATTTTTTAAATTCTGCCTTATTGTTTCTGCCATGAATGGTCTTGTGTCCATCCCCTTTCTGTTATTTTTTCTCCCCTTCAGGATGGGTCAGCAGAAGTACTCATTCAAGGCCTCTGCCTTTTCTATGTCTTCTTCCACAATTTTCCCATCCCTGTTTAAGAGCCAGACAATACCTTCTTTGTTTTAATTTTTGTCACTTATGAACCTAAAGAAGGTTTTTTTTTACTTCTTTTACCCCCATGCCAAGTCTTCCTCTGTTTGTGCCCTTGCTGCTCTGATCACCCTATTTGTCTCCCTCAAGCTACTCCTGTATGTCTCCCTATCCTTGTCACTGTTAGAGCTCTTGTACTTCTTGAATACTTGTCTCTTTTCTCTTACTGTAGTTGCTACAGCTTTTGTGAACCATAGCAGATTCTTTCTTTTTATTGTCTTACTGACCTGCTAGGAGCATTTCTTAGTTACTTCTTCCAGTGTCTTCTTTATGTTCGCACACCATTCTTCCACCCCTCCTTTTGTATTTTTTGTGAAGTTAGATCTAAAGCAACTTCTCATCTGAGCAAAGTCTGTTTTTTTGAAATCAGGGACTCTTGTCTTAGAGTGGCTTGATTCCTCTATCTTGCTGACCTTAAGCCAGACAGATTTGTGGTTGCTTAATCCCAATTGGCACCCCACTTCCACCTCCTTTACCTTGCTACTGTTAGTGAGCACCAGGTCCAGGATTGCATTTTCTCTAGTAGGGGCCATTACGAGCTGGTTTAGACCAGCCCCTCTCAGTGCATCTAGGAAGTTTCTGCTTCTAGCTGTGGATGCTATGCAAGAAATCCAGTCTATGTCTGGGAGATTGAAATCACCCATTAACATGAGCTCTCCCTTATGAGTCATATTCAGTATGCTTTCCAGTAGCTTTTTGTCTGCTTCTGCCCCCTGCAAGGGAGGCCTATACAGCATATCACCCCTAGTCTGAGAACTGATTTATTTCCTGGTATGAACGTGACCCAGAGGACCTCTGATTTGTCTTGGGTTCTTTGGACTTCCATTGCTTTTATGTCCTCTCTTATATACAATGCTATCCCCCTTCCTCTACATTCCTTCCTGTCCTTTCTGAACAGATTGTAGCCTGGGATGGCAATATCCCATGTATGGTTGTCGTTAATTCATGTTTCATTTACTGCCATCCAGTCCAGTCCAACCTCGCCACTGTAGCTGTGAGTTCCAGGATTTTGTTAGCCCAGCTATGAACATTAATCACCATTGCTTTCCAGTAACTGGCATCCTTTTTATGTTTTGTTTTAGTGTACCATGTTTCCCATTCAACCCTACTGTGCTCTTTCTGTTTTTGCTTATGCGCTCGATGGGAGGAGTTCTTGCCAGGATCTGGGGGGGGTGGTGACTGAGCTTCCATTTCCATCAATTTGTTTAATCATCATCTCCCCTCCTTATAGTTTAAATGACTGGTAAATATGTTAGGTTTTTGCCCTAGTGCCACCACCCCCTCCTTGCTGAGGTGAAGGCCATCAAATTTAAAGTAAGATCTTTCCCAACTATTATAACTCAGTTTTATCTACTACATGTATCTGTTGTTCTGATTTGCCTTCAATGGTCATGATTTTATATCTATGATATACTGTATTGGTGGCAGCATGGTTGTGGGACCACCAGAAAAGCTTCAGATCTAGATACTTGGGGTCCTACCTTGAAAATCTGGAGGGGTTCAGAGATTGACTGATTGAGTTATTTATTTATTTCAAAAGTTTCACTGGGAAAGAGATACTGAACTGCTAACAGCTCATTTTCAGATGTGCCCTGCGTGTGAAGTAAGTAAAGATAAAGAGGTTGAAAAAAAAAAAACTAAACTGTAATAACATTAGGGTTAAAAATAGAAGTCCTATTCAAGCAATACAGTATATCAGAGTCACACAATCATGAACACTGAAGGCAAATCAGTACAACAGATACATGCAGTAGATAAAATTGAGTTATAATAGGCAGGGGAAAACTACTCATACAGGTACAGTATAACCTAAAGGATCAGGAGAGCAAATTTGCCAGGGCAAAACTAGTGGGGAGGAAGGAAGACACGAGATAAAGAGTAATGGATACTGCAGGTAGAAGAAGAAAAGTTATGAAGAAGAGACTTGAGGAAGAATGCAGAAGAGGCAGAAAGGATTGACAGGGGAAGGGAGGACCAGAGTTTAGTAAAGCGATATGAGAAAGCAGACTGACCAACAGTAGATTTCCTAGAAATAATAGAGAGGGATTGGCCTGGGAAATATCACTGCATATATGGTAGAAGGAAGAAAACATAGAGGATAATAGGTATTCTATGTGATAACAGTGTTATGTGAGGTCCCTACAACCTAGTTGGCATCCCACTGTACACCTTAGACAAATCTTTATGTTACACATATTATGTATGTGCTATACTAACATATAGGGTACATACACCTACTGTACAAGAGTAAATGTCAGGATATATAATGATTGCAATTCACTCTACTTTCTCTATGCATGGAAACTGCACATAGTAAGCCAAGATATTAATGTCTTTGGCATCTTCTGATATTATGTAGTCTGCACTGCCATCTTTTGTATTTATGTATAATCGCAACACTTCCTGTGTTTTCCATGTACTATGTATACTCTCATTGTCCTAAGATCTAGCTGACTTTGCAAATATTGAATAGGACTAGATAACGCTGTGAAGCCACCTAACTTTTGGCCAATTGGATCCACCGCATGTATCTAATAATGTTTCATACTAAGGGTAACCATTGTGATTATCATAGTATATAATGTAATGTATTACGCATTCCCCTCGGAGACCTTCTTCACTCCTTGGGGTATTGGGGAACACTAGGCTTAGTTCCCAGTTTCTTATGGTAAGAACTGCCTAGGGCAACTGTGATTTTCTTTTGGAGTAATAAACAAGTTTATTACTGATATTCAACTTGTCTGTGACTCATTTGCATCTCTCATTATCACCAAGAACTTGATCAGGGCTAGTCACCCTGACAAATTGACAACTGTGTGCAGGTGATTTAGATGGTGCAAACTTTCACTCATTGCTTAAGAAAATTTCGCTTCCCTATGGGCACAGTAGGTGTGCACTCCCGCATCACCTCTCCCATTATCTTTACCTCCTTAGCAACTTGTAAAATCTGGCTGCTCAATGGGCACGGTCAATGCCGACCCACCACACCCAATGTTAGTTTTGAATTACAAGACTATGCGAGTTTGGTAGCCTGCCTGTCTGCTGATTTTGCCTGTTGTGTATCAATACATGACATGGCAGCCTCTTATGGGTTAATGATTTTATGTTCCACCAATAACTATTACTGGTACCACGATGGCCACAATGTCATACATATGCGCAGACTTGAGACTAGATGCCTCTAACTGCCTTGCCTCCCATGGAGGATGGACTGACTTTGCACTGGACATGATTTAATCTGAAAACCCTGTACTGGGGATTTCAACCCAGTACTCAGAGACAAGACAAGCAGCCAAGAAGTATGAGACTAAAGGGCTGTTGATCACGACTCTTTATACTGCTTCAGAAGCCTCCGAATAGAGGTTTCACTCCCTCGAACTGCAACTCTCATCCCTTAAGAAAGAGATGGGATTGACAGACATCAGAAAGTTTGAGAAAAGAGCAACAACTGGAGAGAGAGACATTCAGTCACTGTGAAATGAGAAAGAGACTTCTTTGCACTGTTCTGTTGAAGGTGATCAGAAAGAACTTTGTATGTTGAGAGATGAATGTGAAAGTTTGAGACAGGATAAGAGACAGGTGTTACAAATGAATGATTTGTTAAGTAAAACTAAAGATCAGATGTGAGAGGACATGGATAAACTCCAAGATGACTTGAAACAGGTATGTGATGAGTTGGATAGGGAACATAGGGACAACTGTGAGTTGAGGGCTGTGTATAAAGTGTTGCAGAAAGAAGTTGCAAAAGGTGTAGAACAGGACATTGCAAAAGTTAGTCATGATGATTGTAAAGACAAAGTGGTTAAACTGCACCATCAGAGAGATTTTGGCTGGTCACTTTCAGGCAATGGGTGGTTATGCACCCCATGACCTCACGTAATCTAGAGATGTTGAGTCTGATGATGGCATCCCTCAATACAATGCTCAGTCATGCCATTACTATGGTCCAGTAACCACACCCCACCATTTTCAAGATGGCAGGTCCCCATGCTACAACAGCATATCCCTACATCATCAACATGATGACAATTATTATGTGCAATGCCAAGATGGTGACCACCAAGATGGGGGGAGGCTTAGGCCTACCACAGCCTTTACTAGGCCTACCAACAGCCACTCCAATCACCTCTCTGACAGGGAGCAACCAAAGAAGAGACTGAGAAAATGATTGAGAGCACTTTGCACAAGTCAGATTTACCTGAGAAAAATAAAAGAGCTTTCAAAGTGCAGATGAAACAAATTCTGAAATAGGCCTCTACTCAGGATTCAATGGTCCAAACTGTGGCAGATGCCTCAGATGAGGCCGTCATCCACAGTGCACGAGACACCCTTACCCATGATCACATTCCCAGTAATCCTATACAGATGGCCCACTCTGTTCAGCAGATCACTGACAGCATAGGCTGCATGGCCCCACTGACAACCTCAACTGTCATTTGGAGAAAGTACAGTCCGAATGCAAAATGCTCAGCCTAGTGGAGGACTACCATGTACAGATCCTCCAACAGACTATCGATCCCGGACTGTGGGTGAAACTCCCAGATGTAGTCTGCCAGGACAACTGAGTGATGTTTGATCAAATCGCAGCTGAACTTATATCCACACACAGCCCAGGTATGGTTGGTATAATGTTAGCTTACCCTGTAAAACAAAATGCAAAAGAAATCCTTGTGACATTCCATCAGAGATTGTGGATAGCTTATCATGCAGGCAAACACCTTGCAGGGGAGAACAAAGATGCTGACCTTATAGAATACAAAAATTTGTTCCTCTGGAACATGCTCCCGGCTGTCCATGAAAAGGTGTAACAAACAATTTTCCCCACTACGGACAATTTTGCAGATGTCCAGAAAATGGAGTGGGTTTACCAGCTCTACATCCGAGACCTTGGCTCCGGTTTGAGAAAGGTGGCTGCAGTACAGTCTACTAACGAGTCTACAACCCATTATACTGTGGAGGGTAAAGCCCAAGAAAAGAAGCCCACATCTTCAGACAACCAACAGCATCATCAGTCTGGAGGTGGAAACTGGAACCACAACAAAAACAAGTGCAATTGGAATTCTGATTCCAGTTGGGACAATTGGTGCAATCGATCAGGCCCCTCATACAGATAGATCACAGAGAACAAAAATCTCCAGAATCTCCTCGACCAGGTCTGCTCTGTAGCAGATGCAGTCCTGGCATGAGTCCTTGCAGCAATAGGCCCAGGACAGCAGGCCTCAACAGGCCAAGGGGATTCCAGAATTGCAGGGCACCAGACCTCAACAGGCCTGAACCCTGACGTCACTCCCTATGTAGCAGCCATCCAGCATTGGGATGAGGCCTGACAAGAACAGGTACAAACACTCTTCCAGGAGCACCTTGCTGTTGGTACTACCAGTGACAATTACAGGCCCCAGTCCATACTGTAAACAAGCTGTCGTTGGACACAAATGGAAGGCCTTGCACCAAGGCCATGGTCAGGGGCCACTAATTGACAATGCTATTAGATACATGCACGGCTGTGTCTGTATTACATGATGAAGATCCAGCAAACTATCCTTGGTCTACTGGATAGTGGACTGATACATCAGGTGTATCAGAACTTCCTGGGATGAGCTCTAATCCTGAAAAGCTGGTGCTAGCCTATAATAAGGCTGTTACCACTGCTTTGGATTCAATCACTCCTACCCGTGTGCACCCTCTCTCCCTTTGCCCTCGATCCCCTTGGTTTGATCGGGATCTGAGGGAGATGCGGTGACTAGGACACAGGTTGGAGAGGTGCTGGCAAAAATCTGGCTTAGATGCTGACCATCTTAGACTCCTAGAACACTATAAACTCTATCAGTCAGCAATTACTCATAAGAAGGCAGTATTCCTGTCCGGAGAAATTGCTGCTGCTGCACAGAATCAACCAGTTCAGCTCTTTTGAACCATAGACAGGCTGTGCAACCCAGCCTGTCTGCAGGTTCATCGAGCCTTTTCACAAATGCAATATGAGGAGCTTGCTCGATTCTTTGCAGATAAGGTGGCTGACATCAGGGCCGAGACTTGCATCGCACTTGCCATGGGAGATGCCGTGGTCCAGCCTATGGTTACAAATACCCTGTTCACCTGGAGTTCCTTCAAAAGGCCGGAAATCGATGATGTTATGAGGATTGTCCAGGGTATGCATACCACAAGCTGTAGTTCAGACCCGGGTCCCACTGGCCTGATTATGGGCTGTGGTGAGGTTATCATCCCGGTTCTAGCTAGGATAGTCTGCTGCTTCTTAGACCCTGGTGAATATCCTCACTCCCCGAAGGAAGAGGTGGTAACACCCGTGTTGAAAAAGGCTTCTCTGGACCTAGACTTCCTAGCCAACTACAGACCTATTTCGGACCTCCCGTTTGTGGGCAGGTAATCAAGAAAGTGGTGGCAGCCCAACTGGACAACCATTTATCCATCCATAACATCTACGACCTTCTTCAATCAGGTTTTCAAAAGAGGCATAGCACTGAGACTGCGCTGGTTCGGGTGCTCAATGATCTCCTGATGGTGAGAGACCAGAAAAAAGTGGTCCATTTTGGTCCTTCTGGATTTGTCAGCAGCATTTGACACCATAGACCATGGGGTGCTGTTCGAACACCTGAGATGCATCTGTTGGTTGTCAGGTTTGGTACACAGATGGTTTACCTCCTTTCTCACAGGTAGAACTCAGAGGGTTGTATCAGGGATATTTTCCTGTGATCCTACTGCTCTGTCCTGTGGGGTGCCTCAGGGCTCTGTGCTGTCCCCCAAGTTGTTTGCAGTGTACATGCTTCCCCTCAGAGACATTGTAAGACGATATGGGCTGGAGTTTCATTGTTATGCTGATGATACCCAGCTCTATCTGTCTTTTGCACCTGACCAGAATGGAGCACTCTCAGTATTTAACAACTGTCTCAGAGAGATCCAGGGTTGGATGAGGTCCAGCTGGTTGAAGTTGAACTCTGGGAAGATGGAGGTGATGGTTGTGGATCAGGGCTGGATTGAGGGATGGGGGAAAATCAAACCTCAGGTTTATTTCTGGGGGATGTGGAGCTCCTTGCCTCTGAATGGGTGCGAGATCTGGGGGTGATCCTTGACGATCAGCTGACATTGCATGCATAAGTGTCGGCAGTTGTTAAGGTATCCTTTTACCATCTTAGGAACATTGCTAGGATCAAGCACCTTGTTCCATCTGGCGACCTGCCTACACTGATCCACAACTTTGTGAGCTCTCATTTGGACTACTGCAATTCCCTCTACTTTGGGCTTCCTGGAGTTGATATCCGTTGCTTGCAGCTAGTGCAGAACTCAGCGGCCCAGTTGTTACTGGGGATCTCACATTCTTCCCATATTACACCGGTGCTGCGGGATCTGCACTGGCTGCCAGTTCAGTGGCGGATCACCTTTAAAATTGGATTACTGACATATAAAGCCCTACACAGTTTGGGCCCTGATTACCTGAAAGATCTTCTGGTGCCTTACCTTCCGATGCGACCACTCTGCTCAGCCAATGAGGGATTACTAGAGATTCCGAGGGTAGTCTTAAAATCTTCCGGCCCCCGAGATTTTAGTTTTGCGGCGCCGACCCTCTGGAATTCTCTACCCCGTTGGATTAGAGAGTGCATGACAGTGGAGGGTTTTAAAAAAGGCCTAAAGTCCTTCTTATGGAAAAATGCATTTGGTGATGACATAGATATTAACTAATGTTGTATATTTTAGCTTGGATTTTAATTTGTTTTATGATGTTTTTGACTGTCAATTTTGTAATGCACCTTGATTTTAGAAAGGCGCACAAGAAATAAAGTTTATTATTATTATTATTTATTATTATTATTACATACCACTCAATAGTGCTATCAGTAACTATAGGTAACCTGAAGGCACACCATACCTTTCAGCTTATGATGTAGCATAATCATCCCAGCATCATTGAGATTGATTTTCTTGCATCACATGGCTGTGTGGGGAACTGGCCAATATGCTATTGATCTAGATCTGAGTATAATACCATACTGTCATGATTTCTGATTCACGTGTGGTTGCAGCTATAACCAACAATGACAAGTAATATGACATCATAGTTCTATTCCAAAACCATGAGTTTTTAAAAAGACTCCTTCCCATCCTGCAGAAGCATTTGGATGTATTCGCCATGAACAAACATGACTGTGGTAGGATGCAAACCATCATCGACATCCCAGACCAGCATATGAAAGGCAATACCCTTTTCCTGCTGAGGATCTACCATCCTGCAGAGAAACCATTCAGTCACTCCTCAAACAAAGCATGATCAGGACTTGTGTCTCTACTGCCAATTCACCTATTTGGCCTGTAAAGAAATCCATGGGAACTAGGAGACTCACAACTGATTACAGGAGACTTACCCAAGTCACTCCTAGCTGCTCACCTACAGTAGCATAAGCACCTGATGTGCTCAAATTGCTGGCCTCTGACCACAAGTGGTCCAGTGCTCTTGACACCACCATTGGTTTCTGGTCACTGCCACTGGCCCTAAAAAGCCAATACAAATTTGCCTTCACCGTTGAAGTTAGGCAGTACACATGGACTTGCTTACCCCAGGGGTTCCACAATAGCCCCTTCCTCTTCCATCTACACATGATGGATACCCTGGAGGGTTTCTGTGCTCCACAGTGCATTCTGCAGTATGTGGATGACCTATTGTTGGCAACTGCCACCAAAGATGGATGGATGAACTTCTGACCCTCCTGCAGAAGGAAGGCCTCAAATGCAACCCTGCAAGAGCACAACTCTGCCAGACAGAAGTAATTTTTCTTGGCTTGCACACAGATAAAGGCAGAAACTGGCTTGGAAGAAGATCCAAGGCCTACAAGATTTGCCACTACCCACCAGTGTGACAACACTCAGATGTTTCCTGGGAATGGTCAACTACTCAAGGGACTTCATTTGTGACTTTTCCCAGAAGGCGACCCCTCTGTATGAGCTTCTGAAAAAGGATGTCCTTTGGACTTTGGGGCCCATACACACTAAGGCTGTGACATCACTGAAACGGGCCTTTGTCTATGCTCCAGCCTTAGTAAACCCAAATCTAGCATTGCCCTTCCCTCTGGAATTAGCCACCTCAGACACTGCTATGTGTGCAGTCCTTGCTCAGAAAGTTAATGGTACTTTGAGACCTGCTGCATATGCACCCCAAATGTTGTCACCCATGGAAGATAAGTACAACATTTGTGAAAGGAACCTTCTGTTTACCAACCGGGGTGTCAAACAGTTTTTTGTATATCATTGAGTACTCACCTATCATTATAAACACCAACCACACCCCCACAACTTTCTTGCTATCAGACAGAGTGTAAGATGGATCAGTATCCAACACCAGACTGAATCACTGGTCTCTTCTTCTCCAGGACTGTGACATCCAGGTCCACACTGCCAAAATGCCTTCCATTCTGGCCCATGGGCTCCATTAACAAGAAGAGCCACACAGTTGTGCACTACAACCCCATGACTTGCCTGATCCAGGTCCATTTCTTCCTGCTGCTCCAAAGCTCCTTGCAGACAATTTCCTGTGTCATGTTTTTACAGATGGTTCAGCCTCCTATCATCAAGGAGTACAGGTAGCTGGATTTGGGATACTCATTGTGTATCCCAATGGCAACACTATTGGAATTTCCAAACATTGCAGTGTTGCATCATCACAGTACACTGAACTGGCAGCAGTGGCCTGTGCCTTCGAACTCATACAACATGGCACCAGGGACACCATATTTTTTGTCGACTCCAACTGGATCTGCTGCTCTCTCACTGAATTCCTACCATTCTGGCATTAGAACTCCTTTACATCTTCTGATGGCACCCCAGTGAAATATAAAGCACTTGTGATTTATATTCATGACCTGGCCCAGCACTTTAAATACAAGTTTTTCATCCACAAGGTTAAAGCTCATTCCAAAACAGACCCCTACCATTCCTTCAATGACCACGCAGATACTCTTGCAAAAGTGGGTGCTCGGGGGGGGGGCACGTGGATGATGGACCATCCTGACTCTCTAGTAGCTGTCCAAATAGCAGCTATCAAAAATAATCCAGAACCATTTGAGCCATTGAACTTGTCAACAGCAGAACATGCAGATCCCAAACTGAAAGATGTGCTCCAGCTCCTTGACAAAGGAACTGAACAAGACTTACCTATCTACAGTCCATACAAGAGACATACGAGTAGGTTACATTTGTCACAAAATGGCAAATTGATCTGATATCAAACAGAGGACTTGCCATGCAAACTATGGGTGGTCCCTCAAGTATTGAGATCTGAATTTCTCTACCAGGTGCATGACATCACCACTGGTGGACATCAGGGAGTTGAAAATACACTCCAGAGACTCAAAACTGTTGGTTGGTGGCCTGGCATTACCAAAGATGTTAGACATTACATTGACAACTGTCTGATTTGTACTCAGAACAAACCAATACAACCAAATGTAATGCCAAACTCCTCCCACAAAGACATTCTGGCTTTGGTATGCCATAAATATTGACTTTATTGGTCCCTTGACCAATACCAGCAGGAACAAGTATGCACTTGTAGTTACTGATCTCTTTTCTAAGTGGGTTGAAGCTTTTTTCACTAAGACTTGCACCACAAAATAGACTGTAAAAACCCTGGTGGAACAGATTTTCAGCAGGTGGGGCCTTCCTCTGAAGGTAGACTCTGACAAAGGAACCAGCTTTACAGGAGAGTTGATGAAAGAAGCACTTGAACTTCTAGGGGTATACATACCCTACCACCCTCAATCTTCAGGTCAAGTAGAAAAAGCCAACAGACAGATTAACCAAATGCTTTCCATATTCTTTGAGGTCAATCCCAAAGATTGGGATTCCCTGCTGCCTTTACTCCTTATGGCAATCAGTGGTACTCCTTCAACCACCACCCAGTTGACACCCTTCGAGATGATGACTGGTAGAAATATGAGATTACCTGAACGTCTGATGTTTTACCTGAACACCCCCACTTCAGACAGAGTGTCTGTTGACAAGTATGTGACCAGCCTCAAAGAAGACATTGTTATGACCCATCTGTATGCTGCACATTGCATGGGCAAGGCCCAGGAAAGATCCAAAATCCATTTTGACAAACATGCACAAGAAGTGGATTAGCAAGCTGGAGATCAGGTGATGGTACTCAGATTTTCTCACCCTTCACACTCTTCTCTAATTAGTGAGAAGGACCCTACCTCATTTTCAACAAACTCAATTCTGCAGTCTATCAAATTAGACTTCTCAAAACAAGAAACTTACTGACAAATGGTTGCATGCTAACCAACGGAAACTATACAAAGGAGTATAATTACTTTTCCTAACCCCATTGGGCGGAATTGTACAGACTGACCTTATCTTTTTCCTTACAGGTATTCCTGCAAGATGGCTATCTTGCATCTGCTACTCCTCATCTTATGAGCTTTCCCCTGCATCCAAGGTATGGAAGATTGCATTCTTTCACATCTAGACCATCCTCCTGCTGCCACCCCAGAAGGAGCTTCAATTACAGTCCCAAACATATTGATTACAGTCCAGGAAGGAAGACACCTACCACACTGCCTCAGCTGTAGCCCTGATAAATCTACCCTACAAATTGAATGGAAAACAGATTTCAATGGACAAACTCTCCCAGTGGCCGACTGTCCAAAGGAACCTTCCATGGTTGGCCAAACACCAACATTTTCCCAAATGGTACTCTATCTATCCAACACACCAGTCATCAACATTCAGGTTTATATAGTCTTACTGCTCTAATTGACCCTGCCTATTACGAGAGGTTCTCCAAAGACTCCACAAAATAATACTGTGCCCTCAATTTTATGGCCTCAGCCACCAGGTTTTTGTCTGCTATTCCTCCAATGGAAGCAGAACTCCTTCAATGTCCCACACAGGAAACTGGGCCACTTAGTGGCCTAACTGCAAATTCAGTACCAGGTACCCTTATCAACAATGTGCAATATATGCATGTCCCTGTACTTTTCAATCTCACACATTGGAATATGGCAGAATTTGGTATGTGTTTCACTACTAACACATCAAAATTTTTCAGTACTATGTTATTAGATAGTCTGGCAGCATGCCAGACATGTACACAAGACCCAGTAGCTGGTGTCAGCTCTGTAGAACATATAGTTTTTTTTTCAGATCCAGACCAAATTCTTCTAAAAAGAAATCCCATTCTTTGAAGAAGAAGCGTGAAACAGCTGATGTCTCTGGTGCAACAGGCACCCTAACCAGACTCTTTGGTAGCACCATGTCCATCTGGAACAGGGCAGGCATTGCTACTAGCAAAGATCACTCATGAAAATTCCAACAGGGCATGATTGATCAGATAATACCCCCATTGTTACATCGTGTGGATAAACTTAGTCAGGAAGAGAGATACACTGTCTACAACATAAAACAAATTGCTAAAACTTTTACTGACACCAAGGATAGGTTAAATCAACTCATTGCACAGAATAATAAGGAGGCAGACAAGCAATATATTGCCAGGGAACTCCTGTGCTCTGCTTAAGGCTTTTATGTCATAACCACCATCAATAATATCTTCTGTGATCTGGAATCTGGATGTATTCCAGATATCATTCATGACTGATGAATTTAAAAATGGTATTGCCCACATTGTAAATCCACTGCATGCATTACAATGTGTATGTCTCAGTCTATTTCCATACCAGTATCTACTGCTAGAAACTTAGGCTTTGTCACCAGGCATCCTAATAAAGGACCTGGCTTCACTTCTAAACAATGCGCTATTCTAGACACTATGTTTGTGACCTTTACTGTCTCATTACCACTCTTTGATCCAAAGACAGCTTTATTTGATAAACTGGCTACAGTTCACTCCATTGGGCACCTTGCCAAGGACATCAACAGAGAATGCATCGAATTTCCACCTCTTCTTGTCTTTCATCCAACCCTGGACACATGGATTTTACCTCACATGGATTGCTATGCAAGAAAGGGCTATCATTATTTGTGTCATTGTGACGTTTTCAAAATTATCAAACCAGTCTGTGGCTATTCGCCTGACAGCATTGATCGGTCCTTTACACTGGACCAGGACATTACTGCTAATGACACAGATACCCCTGGAGCACGATCAGCACCACCACCACTGGCAAACAGTGGATAGCTCTACAAAGCTTATACTGAAGAGGTTCATCCGCTAACTACACGACTATTGAATCAATCTTACACCTACCCAGTACAACTACAAAAATGGAGGTTGCCAGCTGTTAAAATTACATAATTCTGATGGACAGTACTGTATTGTCACTAATCATAACATTTTCTCCTATGGTCAAAAAGTTTGTGAAATACCTCATCCTGACTTTTGTTTTGTTCCTCACCAGACCACCGTTATAGGACACACAGTGATTACTCCTGTTCCCATCGAGGAACCTGATGTTATTGATGGTGACCCTGAATTTTGCTTGCTCTATCTCAGTATTTACCCATATTTAATGTTCACATAGACCCATTGACCTTGACACTGAAAACCCTTTTAGATTGGAAAGATACACAACTCAGCCACATCAGTAATAAAATCTCCAAAATTGGGGATGCCCTTAACACCCTTATCAATGATGGTGATTTGAATAATGCACTTTCTAATACTTGGTTAGAAATGACTTTTAAAGGTTTTGTTATCATTCAGGCATTTTAGATCTTCTTTTTAATACTAACACTTTGCTGTCTAAGACATACACTCAGACATCAAGAGCAGCATGAATTCCATTACAAGGCTTGTGCATCTGGTCTGTAAACAACAATTTGTTCTCATCACTTTCCCATGGTGTTGTTGCCTTTTCAATAAGACAACAAGGGGGTAATGTTAGGCGAGGTCCCTACAACCTAATTGGCATCCCACTGTACATATTAGACAAACCTTTATGTTACACATAATAGGCATATGCTATACTAACATATAGGGTACAGACACCCACTGTACAAGAGTAAGTGTCAGAATATATAGTGATTGTAATTCACTCTGCTTTCTCTATGCATGGAAAGTGCACATAATAAGCCATACATTCATGTCTTTGTCATCTTCTGATATTACGTAGTCTGCAATGCCATCATTTGGATTTATGTATAATCACAACACATCCTGTGTTTTCCATGTACCATGTATACTCTCATTGTTCTAAGATATAGCTGACTTTGTGAATATTGTATAGGACTAGATAATGCTGTGGAGCCACCTAACTTTTGGCAAATAGGACCCACCGCATGTATCTAATAATGTGTCATACTAAGGGTAACCATAGTGATTATCATAGTATATAATGTAATGTATTACGCATTCCCCTCAGAGACCTTCTTCACTCCTTGGGGTATTGGGGAATGCTAGGCTTGACTCACAGCATCTTATGGTAAGAACTGCTTAAGGCAACTGTGATTTCCTTTTGGAGTAATAATCAATTTAGTTTATTACTGATATGCAACTTGTCTGTGATTTATTTGCATCTCTAATTATCACCAAGAACCTGATCAGGGCTAGTCATCCTAACAACAGTGAGGGGGAAAACCATGAGGTCAAAAATGGCAAACGGACAGTAGCGCAGTCACAAAGGTTGACTGTGAAAACACAGCGATTGCTGAAATGACGATGACAGTGGCACAGTGACTTTCACCCCCACACCCCCCTTACTAAATATAACAAACTCCATGAGGGACAGAACTCAGGGAGGGGGGATTCTGTAGGTTGCCATTTCAATGATCACTGTGTTTTCACAGTTGCCCTTTGCAGCCACACTGTTTTGCTTTGTTGTTTCTGTCATCACCGTCTTCATGGGATACCATAGTAGGGATGTACTACTCTGGAACTCACTCCCAAAGTCCTTGAGGGTGGCTGTATCAGTGGAGGCTTTTAAGCGGAGTCTGAAGGCAAACCTTTTTAAAGAGGCATTGGGAAGTTAGCTACAGTCTAGTTTACTGTTTTATCATTTATATTATTTATTGACTTACTCTACAGATTTGTATTTCTTTTGTTTTGACCCTTGTTTGTTGTGATTGTATGTTTTCACACCTCTTCTGTAAAGCACCCAGAGCCTCTTGGATTGAGTGCTTAAGAAATTAAAGTTTACTTACTTACTTACTTACTACAGATCTATAAGGTATGAGGGAAGGGGAACCAAACCAGAATTTGGAAATAAAGGAGACACAATGAGAGAGGGGAGTGAGAATACAAAGCAGAGTGAGCAGTGGTGGGTATGGTGGAGACAGTGTAAGGTAAAATGACAAAAAAAGTGAAAGAGAGGCTCCAGTCCGACAAGTGAAGACTTGGGAGCTTCACTATAGCCTATGTCACCATAGTAAAAAAACAGGGAATATCATCTTTAAAACAATCTCTAAGTGGGCAGGAAGCAGGATACTCATTTTGTTCCTGTACAGTGTTCCAAGCATGGGGTGGAGCTTACGGTGTATGGTATCAATATGTACCAAGAAATCAAGATGTCAGTCCAGCTAGACCCCGAGATACTTAAAGGAGGATACATCCTCAATCACAGCACCATCAAATGTGTGAAATAATACTAGAGAAGTGAGTCTGGTAACCCTCTGTCAGGTGCCAGAAAGTCATGGGCACAGTTTTTTTGGCAATGATGGGCAGTTGGTTTGACTAGAACCAGTGCTAAATGTTGTCAAAATCCATTTGTAGCTGGAAGATAGCAGGAGTGACTCTGACAGGCATCAGGGGATTGTGACTGAGAGGAGAGCGCCTAGGAGCTAAGGTAGGATGATAGCTAAATTGTACAAAACAGAAATTGAAGTACCTATGACACTATGGGAACCAAAAATGGCTAGGTGTGCACTCTTGCTGGGCACCAGGTCATGAGAGCAAAAACAACAACACTGTCAAGAACAGCGAAGCATAAACAGCACTGCCAAATACAGTGGCAGGACAAAACAGCACTAATGGTAGCAGTCAGAAACTACACCAAAGACCACTACCATTGCTAAATAACATACTGTACACTTTATGTTTGTGCGGCGCTCTGCTCTGCACCCTCCGACATGAGGGGCTCTGATCCCACACCCCCGTTATTAATATAACCAACTCCGAGGGGGTGTGGATCACAGGGAAAAGTAAAAACCTGAGGGAGGGCCATTTGTTTTACATGCTTACAAAAAATAAAAACACACTCGGTGTGGGGAACATGAAAATGCATAATTGGGGAGATTGGGAACAGAACCCTGGTCTCCCTATCTGTGCTGCCCAAGCTGCTTCTTTCCACCATGGGAGCAGCTTGGCCAACTTCTGCATTTTTTCAATCCATATCCACTTCCACTATTGCCATGATGGCGACAGGGGTAGTGGTATTTAACATTTGTTATTCTACACTGTCACTATTCAGGCATACTGGATTATTGCAGCATGGCTTAGACAGTGCTATATTCAGAGCCCCTACTTTTCTACGGCACAGTGGGACCAAGCTCTGCGGCAAGACTACCATTTGCTGTAGAACTTCTGCGGTGGTGGTTTGTCATTTCTGAGGAACTTCTGCGGCACTAACAAACTACCACATCACAGTGTCAGCTTGTCATCCTGACTTCACTTTCATGGCAGTGGTTATAGCAATCAGTATGATGGAAAGCACAGTAACACTAGTTCAAAAAATAACAGACTTATAAAAATAATTTTATGCCTAAAAAAGCAAAACAAATGTCTCCCTTCACGTCCTAGCCAGTTGCATAAATGATATATACAGAGGGGATCTTTTGTGATAAATAAGGTATTTCTATATGCATGCTATCGATCCCACTAATGAGGTTTCCACTGTCTATCATTTATATATTTGTATGTGCTTTCTACACCATTCATGAAGTTCCACTGTGTGTCACTTGTATTTATATGCAATCTGTAACATACATACAAATATACGTGTGTGTGTGGTGAGAGAGACAGAGATACTGTATGTGTGTGTGTGTGTGTGTGTGTGTGTGTGTGTGTGTGTGTGTGTGTGTGTATATATATATATATAGAGAGAGAGAGAGAGAGAGAGAGAGAGAGAGAGAGATTTTTTTTAATTTCCATGAACTTGCATCCTCATTCATACAGGTCCCATTAGAAATGGAATAGAGGAGTCATTGCAAAACTCATTTTTCATGTCAACCTGCTTTCCCTGAGACACAGCTTAACACCATCAGGCCATGGCATGCATGTGAACCAATTGTGAGATACAGCTCTCCAGCCCATCACAATGTGTCCACCATGTGACAGTACACTGCACCATACCTTCCCAGACTCCGAGCAGTAATGTTTTCCACCAATCCTTGTGCTGCCCAGCCAGCTCCCAGAGCTAATCTCTGAACCTGAGTTGCCGGCACGGAAACACAGCATGCTACCCTCTGGCCCAACAGCTGTCCCTGCACACAACATTTCTCTATAACTTTTAGGTGATTCTATCAACCAATGACAATATGTAATCAATAACCCTGGCAAAAATGCATACAGTGCAATTATTTATTTAACAGGTCTGTTCTTTCAACAGGTCTACACATTCTTATATTTCACTTTTCTGGGAACAATTACTTTATTTTTCTTAAAAATGTAGACAGTTAAATTCATTTTACCCGTTATTTCAGATAGCTTCTCTATACCTTAAAGGCGTAAATAGGTTTGTACAAAGTGAGGTATGGACTTAACAGGTCTGTGCTATTGACAAAGTTTTGTTTAAGTTGGCCATAGTGCAACAATGTAAGACTGAAAATTGTATTAGGCTGTAGTGCAGGTTGAGCAAATATCACCATGCATGATTTGCTGTGCCACCATCTCTGGCAGTGGGAGCTGTGGCAGATAAATGACTGTTCATTTCTGTTGCAGATTGCAGCCATTTCATTAGCTAATTTATGATGTTATAGCAATGATAACATCACATTCTGAACATATAGGGGTTTTGGATATAAAAAGATGGGAAGGGAACCAGATTCTATGTATAAACAGAAATATTAAAAAATCACCAAGAAGTGTCAATTCTGCGGCACCGCAGAAGTTCTGCGGTAGATTGCAAGTTCTGCGCAAAATTTTGCGGCCACAGAATTCTAGGGGCCTTGGCTATATTGGAAGTGCTCTTTAAACTGGGTATGCTCTTGCTGTTTGACCCATCAAAAATGTATCCTTGTATACCTGAGCATTGTTTTTGTTTCCCTTTTCCTTTCTGCTCTGCAAAGTACTGTAGTGTTGCTGTTGCTAATTGAACAGCACACAGAATCATGAGCTAAATCATTTCAATGAAGGGTTATACAAGTCACATGTAGCATAATGTAGTATTTGTACTTACAAAATGGGCAAAGATAATTCTCTCTCCTGATTGGCTGATACCCTTATTTAGGTGGGCATCTATCAGACAATAGATGCCCTGCTAAAAATAAGAGCCAGTCCAAGTCCCTTCACCAAGTACCATTCTCCAGTTGTGCCCAGCCTGCTTTGTAATTGGCTGAAAGCACCCATGAAAACTTCAAATGCCCACCATGTTTTTTCTCTGGTCCCCCCCCCCCACTACTTGCTTCTTGTCTGCTTCTTCTTAAAAAAAAAGAAAGCACACTGATTCTGCAGTAGGGAGATTGAAGAAATTCTCACAGCCATATTCTCTACCATGGCACCACTCTCCCAACCATGATCTCATACTGCCACACTAACAAAAAGTACACGTACGCATTTGCTCCTATCTGCTTCATTGTGCGATGACCCCCTCCCACTGCTTCTTGTCTGACACAACCTCAGCTGTGGCATTTCTAAGCACATTTTTTTGTGACTTAATTACCTCTTCTATGAGAGCTGACATTGCTCTCTGTGCTTCTCCAGCCATCCATCTGGCACCCGCTCACTCCCGAAAATGATGTTTCTTGTCACTGTAATGGGATGACCGAGCAAGGCATTCCCCCCACTCAGCAAGCAAGAGAAGCATCCCCACCCCAAATCTGCTTTACTTTTACTGCAGTGTTGGGTCTCATAATGACCTCCTTTCCAAAGTGCTGACCTTCTACTAGGGCATTTTTGTGCAAGAAGCCTCTCTCTTTAACCCGTCAGACTGTTCTCCTACATCCCAATTGACTGCACTTACAGCTAATACAGGAACTACACTGATGCCCAACTGATACCAGTCAGTTTGAAATGGAAGCTCCTCTGTGATTTCAGTGCTTCGCATTGCAGACCTCTGACTGCGCAATTCCTCTACGGTCCCCCAAACCACAAGATCACACTTAAACTGGCACAATGAGAAAAAAAAGGATTAGAGTGGTATAATTCCATCCTTCTTTCAGTGGCTGTGGAAGGGTGGAGGACACTAAAGTGTGAAGTAGCACCTCTACCGTCCATACCGCTTGCTCACTCACTCCTAGCAACTCTACTGTATGAAAACTGCTAACTCTGCAGTCACTGTGAATAAACTGCTGTTTTTTTCTTAATAAAAAAATCCATGTCTGATCAAAAGTGCTATTCAGCTAAATACCACACACGCAGACAGCTGAACTTAGCCAGATCAGGATGGGGTGCAAGTGAATTCTGCTTTCACAAGAGCTGCAGTGCCCTCTAGCATCAGAACCAAGAGTATGCAGACAGCATAAAAACACATTCTAATGCAGGCGGAGGAACTATTTGATAACAAAACCATCTTTAACATAACTTTTAATTAACATTTTTTATTAAACTTAATTTATTTTCACAATATCCATTTTCTAAGCACAATAATACCCTCCGGGGGCATTATTGTGCTATACCGGACCTTCCAGGGGCTATAAGGCCCTCCACCTGTGGCGTTGGGCCTCATTACACCCCTGGACAGTCTGGTATAGCACAATAATGCCCACTTTGTTGGGTATTATTGCTTACGTGTTACATGCATGGTGATAGGTCATGATGGGTCCAGTTCTCACTTGCACTATTAGGGGGCCAAAACATGAGGCAAAAAGGGTGTCCCTTTGTACCAGCTCCCAAAATTGCTATATTGAGTGCCAAACCTGAACAGATCCTATCATGTAAATGAAGACACCCATATGTTTTGGCATGAAAAAATGGTTTGCGCACAGTAATGGTGCTTAATACTGCCACGGACATGTATGCACACGGTGCCTTTGCCATTCATAATCATGCATGAGGTGATAAGTGTGTTAACAATGTCAACATATCCCCCAACCTGTACCTGTGGGCTGCTTCTGGCCCTCTGGTGATTGCCAAGGACCAGCCTCCCATAATTCCAACTAGTCCAGTTACCTCATAGTTTAAATCCATGGTAGTCTAAGGGTTATCCACTCCTAAGCCCTACATGCCTGTAATAAACCCTCTACAGTCCTTTTCCACAATAAACTCTATACTGCAATGTCTGTGGACACAGAGTGCTGCACTGTGAGATCCTACAGACAGGTTCTTCTGGCTGTATTTGGAGGCCATCAAAAAATGCTGTGAAGGGTGTACCAGAGGTGGTTGACAAAGTGAATGGCACTATGCGCTAGTTACATGCAAACTTTGCCCTTTCTATGCAAGGTACAGGGTCATAATGTCGCTATTAAGCATGCAACATTATGACCCAGTAAATATATGCACCAGTGCACATCGATGAACACTGGTGTAGAAGGGATCCCTAGAACCATCCAGGCATAGCTTGAGAGGTTTGCAATCAAGGCAGCTGGTGGTAGAATTGTTTTGCAATTATATACTGCCTGTCCCTTCTACTGAGAATTTGGACCAGTGTTTTTCATTTGACTTGCAGTTTTCTTGTTTACTCACATGCTGAAATCAGAATGAAATTCTGATTTTAGTGGCGCTAGATGCAGTAATCCTTACTTGGAACTGTAAGTAAAATCAGAGTTGGGTTCTAGTTTGATCTAAACCAGATTAATGTGCACTGGTTTAAGTGAATTGATTCTTTTGAATCCAATTATCTCTCTGTTTGTAACCCTGATATTGGAGTTGATTCAGTTATGTTTTCCATTGCTATAAAAGGAATGCAATCAATGTTGAAATACTTAAATTTGTAACATCATGTTTAATGGGAATTATACAATGGCAAGAAAATTGCCAGGTCCCTGATTCGTCAGTGTGTGCCTGAGACAGTGAGGTTATCCAAGTATAACCTCACTCTATCATGTGCAGGCACACACATAACCACATGACAATCTTAAGAATCATGCCTCCCCTCCCAAAAATATGGCAGATCCAAGGTGCCACTGCAAACACTCCAGGCTCCCCCCCCCCGATGATCTTAGGATGCTATTCTTCTCCTTTTTTAGCAGCACACATTTTTTTTAAACTACTGCTGCACTGCTAGCTGTGTCTGACTTTAGAAATGTCACACTGGCTTGCAATTAAAGATTAATCAGTCCATGGAATCTCCATTGCTGATCCCCACTTGGCAACCCACTTCCCTGATTCCTGCTCCAAAAGCCACCATCAAAGTCCTTGACTCCTTTACCATAAAATAAAAGAAAACAACCTCTCACCCACCAACTGAAGATAAAACCTTCCCCACCAAATGACAGTCTACACTACTCCACCACTGAAACTGAATGAAATAAATTTAATTTTCAAGCTGTTTTCTTCCCCAAACCCAGCGGCTTCAGTAAACTATCATTGAGGCACAGGTCAGGAAGCATAGGAAAACCAGGAGCAGTTGTAGAATTCACCAAACATTTTTCATTTACCCTTGCAGTATCATAAAATAAACTTGTTCAGTATAACTTTTTACAAAGGCAAAAAAAAAAATAACATTTTCTTTCAGCCTCTGTGTCCCTTGTTCTCCTACTCTTTCTTGCAGTTGCAGCTTGACTCCTTTATAAGTCCTTTCAACCCCCATTCTTAGCAAGCATCCTGTTTTTGTAAATATCAGGCAGGGCTGCTAGAACACAGTGTGCTTGAGCTGAGAGGGCCCCATTTGCACAGCTTTTGCAAAAGGCTTAAACATTTACACTCAAGTAACCTCTGGAGTTTTCCATTAGCTTTTTACAGTCATCTCAAATTATATAGTAATTATATACATTTCAACAATAACACTATATATTTTCTAAACAAAAGGGATCCCAAAATCAGTTACATTTCCATACAATGATTTGCACATATTGTTATACTATTAGAACTAGATATGCAAGGGAGAAAAACAGTGAGCAAGAGAAAACTGAGAGACAGTGTGAGACAAAGAATTGCGAGACTGTTTGGGTTGATCAAGTCCGAAGTCTCACAGGAAAATATGGTTGCACAATAAGACAAACAAATAGACAGGAAAGGACAGATCCTTGCATTTTAAACACTTTCTCTAACAACCAGGACAGGGTCCTAGTCTACCCTGTCACGTAAACTGTGAACAATATAACTGACAGTTGCTTGGTTCATTGATGCAGCTTGGTTCAAGGAAAAAGAGGTGCCATGAAAAGTAAATTTATTTAATCTGTTCCAAGTGTTATACATCCTCCAACTGTGCCCTGTTGAAACAAAATAAAGCCATACCTCCAGCAGAATGCACCTGTGGTACCCACTGCCAGTAGACAGCAAAACTGCTGCAGTCCTTCCATCAGCTAGATGGCCATGGTAGTCTGGACCATAAGAAAAGGCTGAATCATTTACAAATTAAAGAAAAAAATGACAGGGGCAGACATGATAAAAGCTATCACAGAGACAAGAGTAAACACAGAACTGTCAATGAACAGAGAAAAAACACTGCACTAGAAAACTTGTGGAGAGAGAGAGGGAGAAACAACAAGACAGTATATGGAAGCATCATCCAGTGGGCAAAAGTGAAACTACAGACTGTTTTTCTAAACATTTTCTTACACTCAACAAAAACAAAGAAACAAACTCATTTTAAGCATATTTTTTTAGTCTGTTTTGTTTTTCTTTGCAAGCAAGCCATTGTATAATAGCAATAATGCACTCTGGGGTATGGGTTGTGATGGGATAACCTCACTTCACAGGTGTTGGATGCACCCAGCCTGCTGCCTCATGCCCAACCACCCGAGGCAAGAGGTTATCCCAGCACCACGCACACCCTGTCATGCATTATTGCTTAATTAATCACTATACAATCAGTTGAGTCCATTTTCATTTCCATTAATCCAACAACATGTAGTAAACCAAAAAAGACCACAATCTGAATAAATGGAATTGGTAAACAAGTACTCTATTCCCATTATGTGTAAACTTAGCAAGTAAAGGATCCCTGGAGGAGGAGGAGGAGGAGGAGCATGTATAGGAGGAATAATTAATTTCAGGGTTGCTTGAAATACACATATGGAGTATACCCCTGGTTGGAAGAGCAGAGGGAGTACAGCAGATGAGCGGATAGAAGTACATGCAGACAAACCATATCACACTCTGCATAACCTTTGCCTCAAACTCAGAGATCGAAATGGATGCCAGTATTCTAGGGCAGTTTTTTATATGTTTTTATTTTATATTTAGTTTGTTTAAACAGGGGGTGTATGAGTTAAAAGCTCATTTGTAGTGATGTTTGACCATGAACAGAGTACAGAAAATGTTTATACAAGCAGAATACAATTTACAGTGTAGTGCTTACATTCAGTGTGTGGAGGGAGATACCTGGCTCTGTGGAACCCAACCAGACTGTTGCCAGCTACTCCTGCTCTTCAGTCCCCCAAGGGTGGAGCAGCCTAATAGTAGAGAATGAAGCTTGTTTACTTTGGCAACATTCACACCAGTGCAACTCCATGGCACCAATCACATAGCCTGATGTCAGAGGAGCAAACAAACATAAACTCTGTTCAGCCAAGCTGGAAATTACCATTACTGACTGCCCAACCTGATTGGATACCAGAACAACCTTGCAACCCCCATCTTGGGGTATTAGAACAAACATTAAGGTCAGGATCTGGTTACCAAAGAATAAAATAAAATAAAAAAATAATGATCCCTTTTAAAATGAAATTTTAGAGCCAGTACACTGCAATCATATGCACCCTGACCCCTTCTCCACAGTGACAGGGGTTGGATGGATCATACCCAATGAGGCTGTAGAAACTAAAAGTGGAGCCAGGATGAGCCCTGATAGATCAGAGAATAGTAGTCTTTCTGGTGTGAATCTAGGGGCTAATCCACTGTTGTGTAAAGACCCCCAGCCTGCCCTCAGCTGCATGTGACAGTCATGAGTTAACATTTCCAGTGAACAGCAGGGGCTGTGTCAGGACCTATTCAGTCTATGAATGACTGCACGGAGAAGCAGACTGGTGACTACTGCTGAGAGCTGTGCTGTGACAGACTGTGTGTCTGTCATTGACATATATGGTTGTGAGCAAATTCCATGAAACAAAGAAGAATGTATTCTTGTGCTTGCCAAGCATGCCATTGACTCTAAGCATCACTAGCAAAGACCCAGAGATGGATATTTTGACTAGGCAAGACTGCTGTGGCATCTGCAATTGGGTACCATAGCTCAGTACCAGTCTGTGACTGCTCGAGTGTTCACAGGTCTACACATGTGGTTTTCTGAAGAGGTGCCATGGTTTGACCCATCAGAAGACCGTCAAAACCCTGAATTGCATTGCCAGGCCTGATACCTAGTGAGAGATGGCACTGGGTCAATATACCTAAAAGATAAAATGCAGCATTAAGAAATGCTAAGAAAATACTGTGCCAGGGAAGACAGCTACCTGCCAAAATGCCGATAAGTCAAAACTACACAAAGCACACCAAACAAAAATATACCACAAAGAAACACAGACGTCTCCATGCAAAGTAGTTTAATACCAGAAAGGAAAGTGCAGAAATTGAAACCATGCCAAATAATAACAAAAACCAACCCAGTATATGAATATACAAACATGAATAGAAGCGTCTCCATGCTACATACAGCAAAACCCTCTCACAAATCCCTAATAACCCCTTGACAACATCAAAAACAAAGAAACACATATAATCATAAACCCAACGAAAACCCACAACACCATTTGAAACCTAAATCACCAGTTAACCCACATGGGACTGAAACCACCAACCCTACACTAATAAACCTAAACAACCAAGCCGACAACATGTCCTAACCCACTACGCCAGGATGCCAGCACAGTCACTGAGCAGGCACACTAGCAACTTCACATCCCACACAATTAGCTTTCCTTAACATCTTTTGGGGGGCCCCCACAACCCCTGTTCTATTATATACTAACTCCAGACCGCACTACAGCTGACTACGGCACAAACACTGTACCATACTACAGCTACCTATGGCAAAAATACCATCGACAATAAGAACCGTGTGCTGTTTTTCAATGCGCTATTATTGATGAGGTATTATGTGGTCACACACATTCGTTAGATGAATTGACTGTGTGCCATGAGAGACTGACAAACAGAGGAGGGGGAGAGGGGAGAGAGAGAGGGGGAGAGAGAGAGAGAGAGAGAGAGGAGGGTGAAACTGAGAGATAGTAAAACAATGACTGTCTAGCTGAAAGGGACTACTGCGAGCTGTGAAGGAGGATCCCTGCACTGTAAGGGAGGCCTGATAGTACCAGAATGGTGAGCACATTCAGGGTCTGCCCTGCAACTGGGGACTTAGTGTAATACAGCTGGGTCTCATAGGATTAATTTCTTGCATTTGGTAGTTGGGTTGAGAATTTACTAGTACCTCCATTTGATTTTTTATGACATTTTTTTTTATCATTGTAACCCCTTGTTACCTGGGGTTACTAGAATCCCAGTAAGACCTAGTGGTAGGCAGGGAAGGCAGCTTGTGAAACTCCAGTTAAATGGGTTTCACACTGTCTCACTCTGTTCTCAGTCTCAGCTGAGACTGAGAGATGACATCACCAATAGAACTGTCGCAGCTGCATAAGCCACATTGGAATCTGCAACAGAGGGAGTGAGATAGAACGTTGGGAGTTTTCAAAGTCAGTTCCTGTTTACCTTCTGTAAGGGAAGGAGGTCACAGTCTCCTGCTTGTCTTCAAGCAGGAAGGGGAGTCTCCTCTTTGTTTTGAAACAAGAAGGTCAGTGTCCAGTGTTCAAGTGGTGGAGACCGCTGTCTGGGTCTCAGTGCCCCCCTCCCTCTGGGGGGGGAGTAAAGTATCCCCATGTAGATTCCATGGGCAATCCCCTAATTTCTGCAGAAGAAAGAAAGCTGCCTATTACAGTTTCAGTTTGTGCTTGAAAAGTAGAAAGAGTTGTACTTCGCCCGTGGGGCACCTGCAACAAAAGGGTGAGTGTTTGCTTTAATATGAGAGGGCAAAAATGTGTTTCTTCAGCCTGGGAAATGCGAAGAAATCTGGGATTTGAACTACTATTTGGGAGGCCTATAGTACTAGGACAAATAAATGGAGTAGTGTCAAAAGCTAAAGTGCTGTGTGAATTCAAGTAATATTGTAGAGGGGGTGCGACAGTTCATCAACCGTTTAATCTACATTTCAAAGTTTCAGTTTGTCCAGAGAAATGGCCGGGTATGGGCTGTGGGAGCTGGAGGTGGGAACACCCCCCCCATCTTTAGTAACCAGGTCCACCTCTACAGATTTCTGCTGTGATTGCTACTTGCCTCATGCGCTTGGCCAGTGATGAGGGAAGTACCCAGACGTGGGTCACAAATGGGAAAATCTGTCTAGGAGTCGCAGACTCTAAGTGGTGTGGGGAGCCACAACAAGGGTAAAGAATTCTCTTTGTAAGATGGGAGTCAGAAGAAGTAAGAAGGAAATCTCTCTAGGAGTCGTGGACTCTAAGTGGTGTGGGGAGCCACAACAGGTAAAATGGGTTCATTCTTCCAGTAGACCGCCAGTCAAGTGGCCGGCAGGAGAGACGGGCCAGTCGGGCTGTGTACCCAAAGCGCGTGCAAGTCTGGGCTGTGTGCCTGGTAGGTCCAGAGCCTGAAAACAGTAGAATTGGTTCATTCTTCAAGTGGACTGCCTTGTAGTCTCTAATTTGCATTATCAGTAAACGTAGCCCCATGGGAGTCCATCTATGCTTTGTTGTGTTCAGCTAGTTATGAATAAAAGCCACACTGAAAAATCCCATTCCTGGTTCTGGACATTACAGTTATTGCTTCCTGTTTTCGGATTTACTTGGGTGCCCCTGTGCAGAGTAGCCAAACCTAGGTCCCCTTGTGCTAGGTAACCTCATCCTCCCCGAACCCAGGTCCCCACCAGGTATTGCTGCCAGCGCCAACAGCATGTCACCTGTCATTTTGGTAAAAAGGCAGGGGTGAGGGGTTACATCATAGAATAATTTTTAATGTTTTCTGTTAAGTACATATTTCAGGCATCGAGATATACATACTTAGGTACATGAAAAATTATCAACAAAGCTTACAAGGATGTTTCTCTATATCTGAAGGAGGCCTGCCTTGTCTGGTACATTGAGGTACAAAGGTATCAAGAAAACCATCCTAAATCAATATATGTGCCTAATGTAATAAACCTTAGCTCAATAGTTCACTAGTTTGTTGCTCTATACAGAGATATCAACTTATATGTCATACAATCAGACTACTTAAAGCTACCAAGTCTCTCATTTGGCCTCAAGGGCCATGCATTGTATAGTATTCATAGAAGATATAGGAAAAGAAGAGTTGATGCAGAGGGATTTAAGTATCCATTATAGGTATATAGTGGGGTAGGGCAAGATTTCAGGTAGCAGCCCATTCAGGTGGGAGGGTGAGACCTTGATTATTACTTAGATAGGAGGGTTACACGGCGGGGGGCTACTCAACACAATGCTGAGTTGAGATAAGCTTCCCATTTACTGCAGTACAGAGGTAATTGTCTTCTGCTGGCATAGGTAAGCCTTTCCAAAGTAGCCAGCCTAGCTATAGCAGAGTGCGATATGGAAATAGCAGGAGAGGAGGGTTGTTGCCAAGTTATAAGTAGAAGCTGTTTAGCTTCCAAGAGGGCCACCAGGATCCAGTTTCATTGCTGTTGGCCAAGTTGTTGAAGGGGGCACTATCCCCTAACAATAGCATGGGACTGGGAGAGATCTATAGGCTGTTCCAGCACCCCAGAGCAGTCCATTGCAATTGTGGACCAAAAGGAAACTAAAGCAGGGCATTGCCACATCAGGTGCAGGATGTTGGCCGAGAATTGCTTGCATCTCCAACATTCTGCATGTGGTAGGATACCCCACTTGTGAAGGGCCGCTGGTGTACGGTACCAATAAAGAAGAATTTTAAGTTGTATCAATTGGCTCTTCAAATCCTTATAGGCAGAATGTGCCAGGTGTAGACAGCGTGACTGTGTTTCAGGTGTAATGGGGCAACCTAAATCGATAGTCCACGCTATCTGACAGGTGTCCATGTGGTCAGATTGTTCCTCATGCCATGTACTGTAAAATTTCCCAGCTAGTCCAGGAGAGGAGGATTTTAGATGTAGAGTGGATAGCCAGTGCCACTTTGGGTTAGTCGTATGGGACCAATTACAGGACTGCATCACATTGCGGAGCTGCAAACATTTCCAGAAGTCCTGAGATTGGAGGGACTAGTGAGTCTGAAGTTGTTCAAATGACAAAAGTGTATTAGAATTGGGTAAGTAGAGATCTTGAACAATGTGTATCCCCTTCCTGTCCCATGATCTCCAGTTAAAGGGTCTATTGTCCATTGTCAGAAGCCGATTGTGCCATAGATTGAGATACCTGAACGGCATAGAGCACATTCTGTTCTCAGTTTTGGCTGCAGTCATAAGTCAGAACCATGCTTTTCTAGTTTTGGCCATGACCTACATGAGCTTGTTCAGGGGTATAGGAACCTTAGTCAGAAGAAGGCCGAAAGGGAGATCTTGCAAGAGCCAAGCCTCTAACTGTACCCATGGTACATGGGGGAGAGTTGTGGAAATAAACCATAGCCTGGGCTGCAATTAAGAACCAGTGGTAGCCTTGTAGCCATGGATGCCCAAGGCCCCCTCGGGACCAGTGGGCTCTTAGTTTATGAATACTCCAGCGTGGCTTTTTACCTTCTCATAGAAAGTGGGAAATTAGCTTATCCAAAGGGAGAAAAACTTTTTCCAATAGGGCTATTGGTAAATTGTTAAGTAAATATTCTACCTTGGGTTACAAAAGCATATGCAGTGCAGCAGCTTTCTCTGGGAAAGAGAGGTTGAGTCAGTGACAATGAAACACTTCCACTGTCAAATGGGCTAGAAGAGGAGAGAAATTCCTGGTCTCAAGCTGTTTCCAGTCAAATGGTATCTGGATACCCAGGTATGACAAGTTATTACGAGCCCAGGATAGACCCAGACCTTGTAGGCAGTCTTTTGTGCATGCCGCATTCAAGGGGGTGACACTGGTCTTCTTTTCATTGATTTGAAGGCCAGACATTTGGGAAAATGCCTGCAGGATCCCCAGGACACAATGCAGAGACTCGCTAGGGTGAGCAAGTGTAATAAGTAGATTGTCTGCATAGGAGGCCATCAGGTATGAGTGTTCACCTACTTGGATACCCTGAATGTCTTTAGTGGCCTGCAGTTTCCAAGTGAGGGGATCCAGGGCCTCCAAAAATAGCAGGGGTGAGAGTAAACATCCATGTTGTGTGCCTTGCTGCAGTAAGAAGGGAGAAGAGATATCCTTATTGGTCAGGATTCTAGCCATAGGTTCATTATACAGTACATGGTCCACTGCTGAAAATATGGCCAAACCCATAAAGGCAGAGGACCTCATGTAAGTAGGGCCATTCGACTGAGATGAATGCTTTGAAAAAGTCCACTGCCATTGCTGCCATGGGAATGGATGAGTGGAGAGCAAGCCACTTGAGGTTGAGGACCATGCATATGTTGTCCACAGCAGCCCTACCTTTGGTGAACCCATCTTGTGAGGGGTGTATTATGGATGGCATGGCGGCCATTAGTTGACTAGCTAACATCTTAGCTGTGATCTTGTTATCTACAGAGTTGAGGGAGATGGGGCAGTAATTTGCACAGTTCAGTTGGTCATCTGACTTTTTAGGAATAAGAGTAACTAGAGCCTCCTGCATGGCTGGGGGTAGGATACCTATCGAGTGGGCCTCTTGGAGAGCAGACAGTAATGGGGTATTGATCTCAGATTTCAAAAGCTGATACAGCTCGGTGGTCATACCATCTGGCCCAGCGGATTTGCCCTTGGCGAGTTGGGATAGTGGCAGTCGGAGCTCTGGCTCCATGTATGGTTTATCTAATGCAGCCTTCATGGGTTTCGTAAGCTGAGGGAGGCCGACTGAAGAACAGAATTCCCTCAAATGATCCCTTAGCTGGTTTGGATCTAAGGATATATGGGATTGATATAACTGCTGTTAAAACTGTTTCATGCAGTCATTGATCTGCTTAGGGGTAGTGACCACTTCCATCCTAGAGTTCCGAAGAGCGTGTATTCAGGAGGTAGCCTGTTGTTTCTTTAACTGGAAAGCTAACAGCTCCCCTTCCTTGTCCCTAGCTTCCCAATAGGCATGTTTAGTCCAGGCCATAAGCCATTCTGCTAGTTGGTAGAGCAGTGTATTAATGCAATATTTTAGGCCTATTATCTCCCAAAGACTCACTGCATCCAGGTGTCCTGTCACAGAAGTCTTGCACTAAGCCTTTAATGCTGACAGGTCAGATTGTAGATGATTAAGGTCAGTTCACCTTGCCTTGTTTTTTTGTGCCACAAATTCAATAATGTGTCCTCTCAGGACACCCTTGAAGGCTTCCCAGACTATTGCAGCGGAGGTGTCCGCCACCTTATTGTTAGCTAAATAGTCTTGGGCTGCACCTTCAACCATGGCCTGTAATGAGGGTTCTTTGATTAACAAGGGGTTACATCACCACCTGGTACCTGAGCCGCTTTGTCCTGTCAATGTATATGTACTCGAAACTGGGGCGTAGTCGGAGACAAGGATATTATTTATGTCAGAGGGTACAATGTCCTGAGCCGCAGCCAAATTTGCTATCCAGAAATCTATATGGCTACAGGTAGTGTGCACTGGTGAGAAAAAGGAGTAGTCCCTCCTTGTGGGGTGGTCCCTCCATCATATATCAATCATTCCCCACTCCTTCATAATCCTCTGCAGTGTGAGTACTGCTCTAGGATGCGTTTGTGGGGTGGGCTTGGATTTATCCAGAAAAATAACTGGAACAAGGTTGACATCCCCCCCTATCATGATAGGGATATTGGGGTGTCCTGTGGAGAGAGATTCCAGAGCTTGGTTAAGATCCAAGAGATGTTCAGGCAAGTCCGTGTTCGGGCCGTATACATTGGCCAGTATCACGTGACACCCAGGCATTGAAAACCTGACCATTATCCAGTGGCCTTGGCCATCTGTGACTACTTTGTCTTCCATCCAGGGGCACGTTTTCCAGATTAGGATGGCGACATCATTGGATTACTTGCTGCAGAGCTAATTATCACTGACCCTACCCATGATATTCTGAGCCACAGTACAGTTCTTGCAGTGAGGTGCATCCCTTGAATGAGTACACTGTCTGCCTGCAAGGAGTGTAAGTGCTTGAGAACCACTGCTCACTTAGTTGGGTGGTTCAGCCCTTTAACATTCCATGATACAAGTTTGATTCCCACCCTGGAGTGCTGCATTTTTGTACCTGAATTTCAGAGGATTTGTGTGTACTCACCCAGAAATCCCGCCAAGGGTGGGTGCAAGGAGAAAGGTTACCTGAGAAGTAGCAGAGAGAGTCAGACGAGAGAAAGGGTAAGAGTGAACTTGCCAGAGAGGATCCCAGCACAATTAACCTGATGATAAAAAAAGACAGGTGAATACAATGCACCCACAAGCAGTTTAAGCAAAACAGTTATATGCAAAAATATTTGATATATTCAACCAGAGTGTCCTCTAACAAGGTGGAGTGAAGAATATATTTGTCAATTCTATAATAACAAATGAACAAAATCAGCACAAATTTATATAAACAACAAGCTAGAGGTATTTGGGTTAAGCACAAAAGTGTTAATCCTCCACTTGTCTAAGGGGAGAATCGCACAGCAGCGATAGCCAAATGCCTGAAAGGAGGGGGTTAGTAGCTTCAATAAATGTTTCAGGGCTCCGTCCCCAGCTATGGCAGTGTATTTATAGTCTAATTACCCCACCTATAATGATTAGTAGGTGGAGTGCCCAGGAATGGAAATATTAATGTGGGGAGTTGGCTGGTGGGGAGGACAGGTAGGGGGAGAGTACTTAATGGGGTAGGAGAGGCAGTATGGAAGGCAAGAAAGGAGGTGGGGAAGGGGGGAAACAAGGTTGCACTAGATATATTGCACATTCAAGTGCCCAGGTCAGACAGTATGCGATATGCACTGACAGAGCATATAGTGAGGTTGTATATTACTTCGGTCCCATAAGGTATATAAACTGGGGAAGGGAGTTTGGATCTGGAGGCTTTAGATTGAGAACCCTGCAGGGAATGAGATAAGGTAGTCATCTGCCGTGATCGGCTTTCCTGTAAGGGGTATGTCAATCCAGAGAGGGAGTCTGCATCCATGGATGATGCAGCTACAGCGCTATGTGCCAGTTCTTCTGGTTCCCCCAGCTCTTGAGCTAAAGTCTCTCTGCTAACCCATAAGGGTCACATTATGGTGCTCTAGGCCCCATTCCCCACCCATAGTCTTCTGGACATCAACATTTACTAGTTATATTACTTATAGTAATCAGTCTGGTTGGGTGGCCTCTTCTCTCGGGATTGGGTCAATGGCCATTGCATGCAGATCTTTGGAGAGTGCTTCCACCAATGTTAAGAGTCCTGGCTTGATTGGGAGCACTGCAAGATCTGGATGATCATCCATCCCTGAAGGAAATTCAGCCCAGGAGTCGATAACGATGGCTTCCATTAAGAGATTGTCTGAAATGTCAGTGTTTTCTGGTTGGCTAGCATGGGGAAATTCATACTTGGTTTGCTTAGCGAGTTGGGCTGTCTCCAGGCCCTCAACAGTGGAATCGGGGTCGCTACATGAGCAATGGCATACCCTGGCTGTCTTGCCTGATTCCTGCTGCAGTCTGGGAGGAGGAGAGCTAGGTTTTGGGGCTTGCTAGCCTTTGGAGATGTTGCTAGTCCAGCTTGTATAGTGAGAGGGCCTGGGGGACACATTTGTTTGAGGAACCATCCTATTTAGGTGGTCCCTCTGGGAGTTGCTACCAGCAAGTTGGTTCTCCCTGTCTTGATTTGGATGTCCTGGGTTCCAAAGCCTCTTGGGAGTTGAAGTCTGCAGAGGGAGTCTTTGCCAGTGCTTGGTAATCCACATCTCCACATCATGAGTTGTCTCAGCCGTTATGTCCTTTCCCTCCTTGGGGACAAACTGGTAGGACAGGTTGCGCAAACCATATTTAAACCCATGCTGTGCCAGGATTTTTTATAGGAATGAAGGCCTTTCTATGGGATGCTACCTCTGCTGAGAAGTCCCTGAAGAAAGATACTTTTTCCCCTCACCATGTAATGTCACCTATATCTTGAGCAGCTCTTAGCACTTTCTCTTTTGTAGAGTATTTGAGCAAGTAGGCTATTATGGTACGTGGTGTTGCATTCATAGATCGGGGACTGCCAGGAATTCTATGCACCCTCTCTACTTCTATTGAGCCATGCCATCTATTTCCCAACATCTTAGGTATTTCTTCGTTGAGGAACTGCTCAGTGTTAGATCCTTCCAGACCCTCAGGAATACCTAATATTCTGATGTTATTACGTCTGCTCTGGTTTTCTTGATCCTCAACCCTTTGCCAAAGCATAGCGAGTTTGTGGTATGATCCTGTAGATGTTGTAACATTTGGACTTGATTGTGCTTCAGGTCATCTGTTTTCTGCTAGACCACATTGATTTTATGCCACGCAAAGGTTGCAGTCCTGAGCTCTGTGATCTCCGTAATAGACTATGGTCTCATCATTTATGGCTCGGCCACAACCACAACCCTTAGATGCCTCTCAACTGCCTTAAATAAAGCATGTCAGCTCATCACTGGTGCTCACCGTCTCACCCACACATGTGACCTGTACACTCAGACCGGCTGGTTCCAACTATCAAACTGCATAAAGTTTCTCACCTGCTCCATGGTGAAAAAAATCTACCTTCGCCTTGCACCTTCTGGGGTCTCAACTCTGTTACAACACTGAATTAACAAATGGTGCCTTAGGAGATCCATGCTAAAGCTACTGAAAGTCCCCCACTGTCACACTTCACAGGGACAAGGCTCTTTTTCTTATCGAGCACCACTCTGGTTCAATGGCCTCAGCCCAACCATGTCCTCTGCCCCAACTATTGGTATGTTTAAAACTAGGCTCCGGACTATCTCATTACCAACAGCTCTGTGACTGCCCAACTTAACCTTTGTTTCTCCACTTTCTGCTCTAGTTGTCCCCCTCTCCTCCCCGCCTTACTGGATTCTACCCTCACATCTTGGTATACCCAGTACTGCACTTTTCACCCTCTTGCCACCCTTCCTACATTCCTTCTCTCCCCTACCCTCTTCCCTCTCCCTATGACTCTGGCACTTCTTATCTGTTGTCTATTTTCTCTGACAAATGCCGCTGGCTGCCTTGTTACAATACTACACTTGAACTGTATTAATCTGTACTCTGTTTGCAATGCCCACATTGTTATAATACCTGTCTTGATGTTCCCCATAATTTGTATTTCTCTGACGTGGAACCTTTGTAAAACAGCCATGGCTCAAAGGTATTTGTAATCCTAGACTTGATAAATAAAATAAATACATAAATAAATTTTATCAGTGAGGACCCGCACTTCAGCAACTGTGCCCGCCAGGGTTGAGGAAATATAGTCCACTCTAGATAGCAACGTTTCTAGCAGCGTTGTTATGTGTAGCAAAGAGCTGCCCACATCGGCTGGCCGAGCATGAGGTTCCAGAGCTGCATTGGTTAGGCCTTCTGAGGTTTGCTTGTATGAGGCCATGAGAGAAGCCAGGGTGGATCTGCGCTGCATTGCGAGCAGAAAAGTCAAAGGTTTGGCTTTTGCACTATCTGTGGATAGTGACGATAGCACTAGAAGGCTATCCACTACTGCATTATGGATCTGAGCCAGTTCACTGTATGATCTGGAGATTGGGGCCTACCCAGTTTTAGGTCAGGTCACGTAGGGACTGGCGCCATATGACAATATGCTGAATCCCAAGTGCATTAATACCCACACCGTTCCAATAGGCAGTGACTAAGGAGGTATACACACATTTTAGAGAGTGAATAGGGTCCTGGAAGCTGGCATTGTGGTTCAGATTAGCCTAGCCAGGAAGTGAGCTATTTGCTTAGGCATCCATCTTCCTCTGTGTCCAAGTCACACACCCTGATTTTTTATGATATTTAATCAAATGCAATTGCATGGCCTTTGGGTTTGGGGTATACTGAACATTGTAACATGGCACTGTACAGTACTTGTAAAATGTGAGCTCTGATTGGTTTTAACACCTGACCATGGATTAATTTCCCTAATTAATCCAGGTTGTTATTGGGAGCACACTTAGTGAGAGTCAAGTGGAGAGACAGAGACACAGAGACCCATACATGGAATACTCAGTCCCTCTCCCGCACACAGTGTCAAGTGAAAGTTGGCAGAAGTGCAGTCTCTGTTCTTTTCCATTCTTTCTGTGTTGTTTGCTTTCCATTGGGTTCCTTCCTACTCATACCCCCTGCGGACCTCAGAGTCTGGAGTGTTCACTGCGCATGACACCTGCAAGTCAGCTGTACAGTGCTGGGTGATTGAGCAAGAGAGTGAGAGGAGAGAGAGAGACACACATACACACACAGACACATAAGACAGCACTGATCAGTGTGTGTCTGTCTCCCTCCATGTCACTCTGTCAGCCCAGGATATGGGGAACATTGGAAGAAAGTCAGGGAACCGGAGGAGTATTTCTGTGAGATAAAGTGCTGCAAGAGAAATTTCAAATCAGCTTGAAGGCATGAATGACATTACTGAGCAAGCAAATGCACTCTGTGATTTATCAAGTGCTGCTGACAAGATTCCTAATCTGCCATGAGGCAAGTCTGTTGCTATGGATGCTGGGAAAGTTGCCATGCATATTTTTGCATGCATTACAACAGGCACCAGTTGATCAGTGGGGACTTTGAAAACAGTTTAATTATTTTTTTAATTTTTTTTTATTTTTAGTTGTTTAACCAGGTGAGACACACTAAGCTGAAAGCTTCTTTACAGGTGCAACCTGGGAGCACAGGGAAGTTAAGTGACTTGCTCAGTATGTCACACAGTATGCAAGTGGAAGCTGTGGGATTCAAACTCAGGCCTGGTTTGCTGGATGTCACCAGATTTGCAGCTCAGAGCCTTAAACCGTTGCGCTATACTGCCTCCCATTTAATATATGCCCACCTACTTTCCAAGCATGTACAGTAAGCGATTGTCTGAATCAAAACCACAATAATAACAAAGAAAATTGCAATGTTTCTGTAAGTGAGCTACAAAAAAAAATTTGCATATTAGTAAATAAGTGAATGTGCATACAGTGACCAAATCACTTTGTTTAGATTTCTACTCACAACATTAGATTTAAACACAGCATGTGCAAAGCAGTGTATTGGGTTAGAATGAGTGGTACTGGAGCACACTCAATAGGCTGTGGCAGGAGAGAGAGAGAGAGAAAGAGAGACACAGATACAGAGACAGAGCAGCACACTGTGTGTGTATTATTGATCACATGTCAAAATACCTTTATAGACAAATAATACCTTTTACTGCACTTGCTATGTTACAAGTGCATTAAGCCACTCCAGAGTGTGGTTCTACTGTTGAATTAATCCATGCTTGGGTGTTTGGAGGCAGTCGGCTTGTGGCCTTGTGCCCCCCTCTGCATTGATTAATTGCACAGTAGAACCATGCACTGTTGTGGCTTAATTTATTTTTTATTTTATTTAGTTTTTGTTGACCGGGTAAGTGCACTAGACAAATCCTGCCTATTTTCAGGCACGACCCATGGAAGGGGGATACAGATGAATGCCAACTGACCTTGAACCAGATTAAGCTGTTTAATCAGTTTAAGCAGATTAATGCTTACTTGATTCTGTTAATTTAAAGAGCATCACCGCCAGCCAATCGGCTGCAACACCATTGGAACCTACTCTGATTCAATCACTGGGTACCTAGTAACTTGTTTGTGAGCGCCTTAAAACAAACTCTTCAAATGCTGGAAAAACTGATACTAGCAGGGAGAGCGTAGTGACTACCATACAGGAGTGCATGCAGGAAAGCTGTAGTATACAAGTGAGGATGAAGGAGTGGGCATGTAATGAAGGCTGAGTGGTACATAACTTGCAGCCTAGGATATAGATATTTGTACTGCGACAGCTCAGGGCATCAAAAAAGTGGTTATCAGACTGACAGCATTAAAGTGGGGCACTACAAAGTGGCCGTACGTGGTTATTAGGCTTGGCTTGCATATGGCACAGTCATTGCATAGCTACCTCATGCTGATTAACATCCCTTTTTCCATTAGGGTCTGCTGCCCTAATAAAGCTATTGCTGATTTGACAGGTTTACCTGCATACTAAGTGAAGGGCTAATAATAATACAGTATTATTGGCTCATCTGTTACTGTGCAGTGCTGGTTCATGGGTAGGGTGTTACCATGGGCACAGTGGAAGGTATTGAATCCCAGGGGGTTGTACCATACTGACACCAGGCCTATTTTAACTTATTTTTGGGTTGAGGCACCACACAACTTATTTAATCCTTCAATATGACCCCTCTAATCAAGAGTTTACTGATCAAGGTCCCATAACCCTGTTTGAGCTCACAAGGCAGAATAACTGCAATATCCAATTCTGTGATGACCCAACTACATTTACATACTGTTCTTTTTTAAAATTCTGCCACACCTTAAGATGGACATCATGAATGAGGCCTTATCAGTTGGATATTTTTGCCAGCCACTGAGCTGCCCATTCCTTAGGAATTGCTTATATACAGTAGCTCAGATATGAGGGCAGCTTTATAACAATATAGGCAATTTCATATTAAGGTCTTGCTCACATTCTCTTACAATGGGTGGGACAGTGCTAGTAGTTTAATAACACATTTCTTTTTCCAATGATAAAATTTCCATGGGTTAATTTACAGAGAAGCAATACAATTACTCTCTGTATTGCCAGTCAGAGGAGCAATTTCACAGAGCTGATGGTTTTACTTTGACAGGCATCTCGCCTCTACTTCAGTGTAATAAAGGATGATATGGATATGATAACAGGTGCACACCATTTAAAAATTAATGTGCAGATGGATAAGTTCTGTGAAATGGAACTCTTTTTAAACTTTAAAAAGTGTAATTTATTTAGTATTAATGTAAACTGACTTTGAATACCATCTAAGAAGCATTGTACTTTTCCCTAACGTAAAAAAACATGTAAAACATAATTACAGTTTAGTTCAGCAGGCATTTGTGTGGTTTATGCTGTGTAGAGTGCTTTGTTATAATCCTTTTTTGTCAAACTGTATATATGTATCTATTTCTCTGGTTTCCCCTTTTTGGTAACTGAAATTGGCTTATGTGAAAGGTAAGGATTCATGACACTTTAAAACTAGGTTTGAGAAAGTGAGCACTCTGAAAAACTTAAATTGAACTAAGCAAATCACCTGACCATGCATTAATTTCCTAGGAAATACGCAATTCATAATTAAACAGACCCAATCTACCTAGCAACAGGTTTACTACTGTATATGAAAATAAAATCTTTTCCCAAAAAATATTTTTTTCCACTTTAAGAGTGCTATAAACCACAACAGGGCATAGATTTCTTAAGAATTATAACACTTTCCAGGTGCATTCAAAGGCACTTTGTCTTTCTTTACAAACTCTCATAGTCTACCTAGTAACAGCTGAACAACATGAAAATATTTTTCTTGTCGTTAAAATGGCAATTTAGAACACTCAGAGTATGCATACTGAACAGGCAGTTTACGTGAAGAGTACTACATGTGATCTATAAAAGGATGTTAGGAGATAAGAAACATTTAGCCAAAAAACAGAATAAAATCTAAAACCCTTTTTTCAGTTAAAAAAGTAAACTTTTTCCATTTTATAAGTCCAATTATGCTTAACATCAGACACTTGTGACTGCATGGCTATAACTCACGCTTGCACAAAATATGTGAGGGTACATGTCCTGGTTCTTGCAACTCTGCTTTTGGGGTATTGGTTCCATATTGTGTGGGATTAATTTTAGTACCCCTTTCTCTCTTAGGAGGGTTGGGAACCCAATTGCCTGTACCAGATTTATTCACACTGTAGTTCTAGCACCTCAGTCTCCAACACCACCATTGCCTAGATGGATGTCTTCTGTGATCAGTTTTGCAATGGACTTTGACATCAGATTCTCCAGACATCTAGCACCTAGATTCTATTTCCAGACAATCTCATCCCAGAAAGACACGAGAGTCTGTTGTCCCGGATTCCCCCTTTTCCCTCACAAAAAGACAGAGACCATTGTTTGTTGTCGTGCTTAGATTGGCAATTAATTTATTTATATATCATAATTCTATGTTCCATTTATCATCTTTTATTCTTATACTCTCACAATCTCATTTATTTTCATCCATATATCAATTTCTGATCATCCCTCTTTCTTCCTTTTTTTGCTCCCCCAGGTGAAAACCTGGGTGCCTTCTTCTTCTCCTTTCTGTTAGGTAACGGTGAAAACCGAGACCGCTTTTCTCCTTCAGCTTCTTCCTCTTTTTGTCTTATTCCTTTTTCTCCCCCCCTTCCCGCCTTCCCTTCCTTTTTCCCCACTAGCCAGTGTCCAGCTTGCGTTGGATGACTGGCTTTCCCCTCACTTAGGGTATTGTTCCCCCATACCTTAGGGAAACTGCTTCCAATCATTCTCTTCCTCCTTTTTTTTTTATTTTATCCGTTTTTTGTATGCCTCCTCCATGCTTCTATGAAACCCATCATTTTTGTATTGAACATATCTATGGCTAGATCTGACAGGTGCACACCATCTGACCTGTAGAAATCTTCCACCCACCCCTCCACACCCTGCAGTACTACTTGTCCACCCATTTTCTTTACCAGTGTTCCTACCCTTCTGTTCATCTTTCTCCTGGCCCTATCCACAGCTTTATGGCTGTGCTTCTGTCTCCAAACCATCCTTGGTATCATACCCGATTGGGCAAGGCATGCCTCAGGCCACCACTGCTGTATTGTCCCTAAGTCCCTTTTTATTTGCATGTATGTGTCCACCCATGGCTTACCCCCAAGGTCATTACCCCCTAAATGTATAATAATTAAGTCTGGAATGGGTCACCGCTCCTTCAGCTCTTTCAAGGTGGGGAGCAGTTGTGCCCATTTCATCCCTCAGATGCCACGCCATACCAGTTTACATTGCTTCACATCTTGGTAAAGTTGTTTTCCCCCAGCCTTTTTCTCAGCTCTCTTTTCTGCCCAATAAATATAAGAGTGGCTGCAGATCCAGACTTCTGCTCTCCTCCCTCTTCCTATAGGGTTTAAACAAAATAAATATCTTATATATGGTGTTGGTTTCTTACCATCATATCACCTCTCCCGACCCCCCCATGGCTCCCTATCTGTAACAAAAACATAGGTGATCCGTTAGTCTCCATACTACAGTGTTCGAATGTATCTTTTATAACTGGCCGACCGCCAGTGCCCCTTCTCCAAAATATTATTCACTGTCTCACCTGCCGCTGCCCACTGTGGGCAGCCCCTATCCATAAGAGTGGGAAGACTAATTAATCGGATCCTCCCAGGAATTGCATGCCTTCTTTGAGCAATGCTGTGACTTGATAACTTGTGACTCTACATCCATCACCATGCAGAAATAATCTCCCTGTCCTATTCCCATGCTCTGCGGTGAAAGCCCACAAAGCCTGCACTGGGCACACTGCTCCTTCTACATGCTTCTTTAATGTTACCTTGCAACCCTGTCCCCTTTGATCCATTTTTGACCTCTTGATCATGAGCTATATCTCCTTCATCCCCCAGCTTATATCTTCCCATTCTATGCTCCCTTCCCTGTCTTGCTTGCCATGGCCTACCACCTCACTCACTCTCAAGGATCCTGCAAACATTACCACATGAATTGTGTGAAATAACTGGGCCTCAGCCTTTGATCTGCAAATTGCCGGTAACACACCCTTCAGTTTTAACAGCCACTGTTCCCCTATTTGTCTTCTATTATCCACTGTGCCTTGTTTTAACCTACCCCATCCCTGCATCATTCTTCCGATGAACATTGATTTTGTTGGGTCCTTCCATCCTTTTAGACTGCAGATAACACTAATCCCTGCCAAGTATACCCCCCCACTGTGGCGTGGGCTGTTCCTTTTTGCCATTGCTCTATGGTGAACTTCCCCAGTTGTTCTTCTGTGAGTAGCCTACTTACCTCCATGTGGTGTGTTGCCCTGAATGTTTGAAACACTCACCAGGCCCCATCGTAGGCCCTCAGAGTCCATGGTGCCCATAAACTGTGGAACAACATTTCTGCTCCTTCCTACCAATATCCCATATGTTCATTGGTATGGGCGTTTTTTGCTCCTCCGCTGTTGGTGGCAGCCTCCAGAAATGTTCCAGCTGCAGACGGGAAAGGCTGTCAGCCAGGGTATTGTGTACCCCTTCTATGTGTTTTGCTCTGAATGACATGTTCAACTGCAATGCCCTTAGCACTAGAAGTCGCAAAACTTGCATGACCTTCTCTGACCTGGCTCCCCTGTTGTTCAGGACCTCTACCACTGCTCTATTGTAGCACCAAAATGTCACCTTTTGATCCCATAACTCTTCCCTCCACATCAGGGTGCATGCCCAGATGGGCATGATCTCTAACAATGTTGTGTCTTTTACCTTACTATCCCTTACCCAGTCTAATGGCCATGGTTCTGTAAACCATCTGCCCCTCTCAATATCCAGAAACTCTAACACACTACCGGGGTCTTTCATTTTTTCAGGTGCCAATGGGACCCCTAGTTCTTTACATAGCTCTTGGAAGCTGGCCAACATTTTATCTGTCTCTCTTCTGCCACTGCCTATAAAAAGGAAATCATCCAAATAGTGAATCACTGTTTTGTAACCAGCTCTTTCTTGATATATCCACTGCAAACATGTGCTGAATGCTTCAAACGTCGCACATGCTATAGAGCAGCCCATGGGCATGGCCTTGTCAAAATAGTACTGTCCCCCAATTTTAAAACCCAACAGGTCCCAATCCTTTCTTCTAACCGGAAGTAATCTGAAAGCTGACTCTATGTCTGTCTTTGCCATCCATGCATCCGCAGTTGCCTGGACAATCCGGGCTACGTCCTCTAGAGTGGAGTATGTCACTTTACTATATTCCTCGCTGATAAAATCATTCACTGAGTCATCTTCCGGAAAAGATAGGTGGTGAATCACCCTGTATTCCCCTTCCTGTTTTTTTGGGACCAAACCCAATGGAGAAATCCTCATATTCTGCAAAGGGGGGTATCATATGGTCCTTCTATTCTCCCTGCCACCATTTCCTTCTCTATTTTTTGTCTTAACATTTCCTTCCTCCCACTCACTGATCCCAGATTGTTCGCTTCTCTGGCTTGCCTTGGGCCCACACACTGCAATGAAAAACCTGTTCAAAAACCTTTTTTAATCATTTCTGCCATTTTCTTATCTGGGTATCTGTCTAACCATTCTCTCCATGCCATTATCCTGATGGGGGTTCTAGCTTCTTTAAATTGCTCCCTTGTCTTCATTTCTTTTTCTCTGCCCAGGTCTCCCCCTCTGGTCGATGCCTGGCCTTGCTGATCAATGATTCTGACTCCCTCTATTTGCATGTCCCCTATCCCTCCCCCCCTCTATTCCATGTATGCCCTTTATATCCCTGCCCTTCCTGAAAAAAATGCTGCCCTGATCCTTGCCTCCCAGCTCCTTGGCCCCCCTGGACCCATGTCATCCTGCATCTGCTCACCGGATGTGATCCCCCACATTCTGAACAGGCATGCCGGAAATGGCATTGTGGCCAAGAGCAAAAGGCCCTATTATATGCCCAGCAACATCTCTGTGGCGTGGCCCCTTTCTTCCCAAACTCCCCTTCTGGCGTGGACTAATCAGTTACATAGTCTGTCCACAAGTCCAGTTGTTTCGTGTCCCATCTTACGTCCCCATATGTTGCCATTCTCTGCCGAAAGAATTCATCATAGTATATGTACCCCCTGCCCCATTTTGCTTTTGCCCTCCTTGTTATTGAGGAGTATGTGATGAGTGGGATGCCCAACTCTGGCCTCTTTTCCAATACTGTGGCTGAGAATGTGGCAAAACCTACGAACCAACCTTCCCAGGTCTTCCCTTTCATGAATTTAGCCTCCTCCTCCTTCTTTTCTAACAAAACTACCGCTGCTGACATCTCACTCTTCCCTATGTTTTCTGTATCCTCATATTTTGCTGCCACTTCACGGCTTACTAAGGTGAAGATATCCACATACTCCCCCTTCCATATTTTCTCTTTCATGGCCAATGGTATGTGTTTGCCTACCCTCATCCCCGGAGCCCCTATCTCCCTTGTTCCTTTTCCTTCTTTCTCCGCCCCCCATCTTTTTCTTTCTGCACTTCCTTTTCTGATCTAATCTCTGCTAGTGCCGACTCCATCTGCCCCAGACCCCCTGTCCCCAGTGCCGAAATAATTTGATTTATATACTCTTTGATGCTGTCCCCTACAGATCCAGGTGTGTTACCTGTGGCCTTGTCCACTCCGGGTTGCCTGCCATCCTCCTGACACCCAAGTATGGTACCTTGTAGTCGGGGGGTGGTTGCTCTGTTAGGGGCTACAGAGGAACCACTGTGAGCTGGGAATCCAGTCTGGGTTCCACTGGGGGAAAACCAAACTGGTCCTGGGGAGGTACTGGTGGCACCGGGTTAACAGGGTGCAGGGGTGCTGAACTAGCCACCTTGTTGGGCCCTTCCATTGGTGGCTGTGTCCTGGCTGGGCTGCTTGGCCCCCCAGCCAGTCACTTCCCTCTGCCCCCTTTTTCCTTCTCCGCTTTCTTTTTCTCCCCAGGCCTCCCCCGTTCCTCCCCTTTGACCAGCTCCCACATTTTATTGGCTTTTTCTGGCAGCTCCACTATCACCCTGAAGGTGTCCTTCTTTGAAGGCCTGTTCTTTTTTGGGGCCATGTTCCTTGCTGTCTGTTAACTGTGGAAACACTGAAGGAAAGAAAAGAGAATTTTGTTAAACCTCTTAGCCCCTAATACTCTCCCTATGACCCGGCCCCATTTCCCAAGATAAACAGTCGACCAATGGCGCTAAAGAATGGCTCCCTCCTTTTTTTTTTTTTTTTTGCTTCCTATGGCTTTCCAGGCCTCTTTTCCCCTTGCATGCCTTCGCATTGTTATGGCTGCTAAGGCTTCACAGGCCACCCCCTTTTCCTTCCCTTTCTCTGCCCCCAGCCGTCATGCCACGTGCTGGCTGTCCCTGAGAATGTTACTCCATCTCCCAGGCCATGATCCCCTTCTGTGGCTGATCCCCCGTCCCCCCTCATCGACCCCCAGTTTTCTTTTTTTTTTTAAATTAGGCTTCTTTACGTCACTTGGCCTTCCTGGCTTGTGACATCACGCCACATGGTCAGGCCCTTCCTTTCCAGGCCTCTGGCCTGCTCCCACTAGTCCCTGCCTCGTGGCACCCACAAGCTTTTTTCTGTCCCCAAGGAATTACCTGTCCACTGTCCCGAACAACAAACCCCGTTAGCTCATCGCCTTTAGCGAAAAAAACCTTCCCCTAGCTCGGAAAAGATGGCTTTGCTGCCCGCTTTTTTGCCTCTCCCCTTGTCGTGTGACCTCACGCCATGTTGCTGCTCATAACCTCTCTGCTAGGCCTTTTCGTAGGCCTGACCTAGCCCCACTGGATCAGCAGGGCATACCTTGTTCCCATTGCTGAAGCGTCCTGTTGTGCTTCTACTGCCCCTTTATTAGCACCAGTCTGGGCTTTCCACAAGGCCCCCACGTGCTTTGTTCTGTCCCCCAAGGACTCCCTGTCCAGTATCCCGAACAACAACACCGCCTAACCCCCATTGCCGTTAGCGCTAAAACCTTCCCCTGCCTCAGAAAAAGGTGGAACTGCCCGCTTTTTCTTCCCCCTTTGGCGTGTGACATCATGCCTCATTGCTGCTCATAACCTCCCAGCTAGGCCTTGTCGTAGACCTGACCTAGCCCCCACTGGATCCGCAGAGGATACCTTGTCCGCTTTTCTGGTGCCATGTTATTAGCGACAGCCCCAGGCTTTCCACAAGTGTAGGCACTTTGAGGCCGCATGGCTTTCAACGCGTTGCCCTGTTGGGGCTGCGAGCCTGCTGCTGGCTCCCGAATTGTCTCCTCAGTGGGAGAAGCCAGGATATTCTTGAGGTCACAAGGAGGTAGCATGGAGGTTGGAGAGAGGGGAAGGGGTTGGTTTCCATGCCACACGGTCAAGCTGGCATGGTTGAGCTCCATGGTGTGCTGCTCAGTCCCATACAGCACACTCCAAAGGAGAGATTCTCCACTGCAAGGCTTCGAAAACCCATTCTGCTCCCATCGCCTAGCACCAGCTTCCACTCCACCATTCGTTAAAGGGGGAGCCTGTGTATACCTTAGTCAAAGACAGCTTCCTGCACACTGGGGTTTAAAATAACTCAGCTTTTAGCTGAACTGCCCTTTCCCCGGCCCCATGTGCTTGCAACAAGCCTAGCGCTACCCTCCTCACTGCCTTCTGCCCCAAAAACCTGTGCTTCTGCGATTTCCACCAGCAGAAAGCCGCTGTTACGCTGGCGATGCCCTTCAAGCTCAGTTCCCTGCTTGCAGCTCTTCCTTGCTGCTTCTCCACTAGCTGCTATCCTCATTAAGGGGAACAATATAAACTATGCTTCTACAACAGACATTCAGCCACTTATATGAAAAACCACCATCTGCTTCACAACCCTACTTTTAAATGCATTGCAGTACTGTAGTTCTCCCTTCTGTTTTCACAAAGAGTAATATTTTATTCTTTACATATGCAACTACATTAAACTATGCCTCCTTCTCACCTTTACCAATGGTTCAGCTTCTCAGAAACTTTCTAGCTATTGTGATTAATATCAGTATTACTGAGTGATATATATGTCTATTATACATTTTCTTTCCTTTCCCCTTTTTTTACAAACATCCTCTTCCATATTATTTTGTTTCTTACCTCTTTTCCTTAGTGCATAAACCTTCCAATTAATCTGCCAATCTGATGTGCTGCAGTTCCAATTAGCTCGATCAAAACTCCAGCAAAAGTGGCTGAACCACTTTGTGCTGTCCTATATGTACCTCCACTTGCCCCTCCTTCCTGTTGCTTGCCCATTGTTCTATCCCTGGCCTCCTTCCTTCCCCCCTCCTTCTGAGCACGCCATCTTGATGGAAAGGTAAGGGGTGCACCAGGACAACTTGGTCTGCCCCTTAAAGGGCAAACTCCATTGTTGCAAACTCCACTGCTGTCATCACTCAATACCATCTGGTGCCATGTTAGTTCTTATTCTCATCGGCATTAATTTCACTGTATGGCTCCTCGGTACCAGTATTAGTTTCAACTTCAGTGCCAGCATCTCCCCTTGCTGCAGTGCCAGCATTGCTGCTGACATCCAGTACCAGAGTCATCACTGCAGCTGGCATTGGTGCCAAGATTCCCCAGCTTCATGTTCACTTAGTTTGCATTTTTTCAAATAATGTGTGTCTCACCTATGTTGCTTGAATTTGATGCAAGTCCATCTTTTTCATGAAATTTGCCATTTTTTCCAAGTAATATGTCAGTCTCACTTACCCTACATGATTTTCATGTAAGTCTGTGTATATTTCACACAAGCAGTTTTCATGCAATTTTCATTTCCTATTCAGTGTGCTCTTTCTCTCACTTATCTTGCATAATTTCCATGAAAGTCTGTGAGTTCTCATTCATACCTACAGTATTTATTAATTTGCATTTCTGCACAATGTGCATCCTTTTATACAGCTTGCGCTATTTCTCACACAAGCCTGATTTGTTTGCCCTTAGTACTAAGCAATTGATGCCTTCTTCATGCAGTTTGCATCATTCTCATGCAACTTGTCTAATTTTTCATGCAAGTCCATATTGTTTGTTCAGACAAGTAATGTCATGCAAACTTTTTTTTGTATCTTTCATTATTTTTCAAGCAATTTGCAGTTCTTTTCTTGCAGAGTAGTGTAATTTTGAAATCTTATGCTATTTTACAGATAATTTTCATACAGTATATGCTAATTATGCTTTGCATAAACCAGCAATATGTTTCTTCTCTGGACTTCCTGCTTGACACATCATGATATTTTGCCTCTGATGCACTGCTGAAAATTAAGTTTTTTTCACCTGTGGTGTGAGCCTCCTGGGGATTGCATTTCAGGTTCTTGGTGGTCTATTTTTCTGGCACAGGTCATTTGACCTGGGGTGCAATGTTGGATTGGTGCCCTCATTCGTATCTCTATCCATTTGCCTTACTTGGGGAATTCTTGGGGTTTATGCCCACTATTTCTATTCTGCATCCTTTGGGGTGAGAAAACCTCTGGCAGGCCTCCCTCTTTCTGGTCGAGGTTCCCGGTCACCTATTGAGCAATTGCTTTTACCTTCAGTCTCTTTTTTTCTTAACAATACTGTTTCTCTATCCCCATGGCTCCACAATGGTGGATATACCTGACTTCAGTCTAGAGTTAACAGACTTAACGGAGCCACGGGTGTTGGGAGGGATTTTGTCTTTTTTTTGTTTGTTAGTTTCTCCCATTCATTTTGTGTCCTCTCTTCTCATAGCATCGTAGGCATAGTGGCATTTGGGACAGAGTCCCTGACAGGAGTATGCATTAGCATGTTCACATGATACACAGCATGGCATTCCTCCTTGCCTGTGTCCCAAGTGCTCCGCCACTCATACATCTACAGGTGGCATTAGTTCTGTGGGATGCAGCATTCTCACCCATGAGAGGAGGGCACCTACCAGATTGTTCGATCCTCCTCCCTCCCCGACCAGCCACCAATGACCCAGGTCTATTCTTAAACACAGGTCACCAACATCATGAATAGTAGCCATATCACTGTGCCAATGGGCTGGCTATTATCTTCAGTCTCTGTTATGCAGTAGCCCTGTGTTCTTACCCTCGGAGAAGGAGTTTTGGGAAGATTAGTCTTTGGGAGAATCCTCACCCTAGCTATCCTCTTTTCTAATGGTTCTGCTAACCTTTTGTACCACTCTTCATACTATTTCAGGCAGACAGCATGTTTTTTTCATAGTCCTTCCCCTGTAGGGATGGATTTCCCCTGTACTCCCACTAGAAGTTTTCTTTTTTTAGTACTATGGCTAAAACACTCTAAAACATTTTAGCTTAACAGAAATACCTAAAAATTAGCCATATTCTTGATAATAAAAATGCTTATTATTTTATGTGTGGCAAATACTCTGTCTTTAAGGCTTTTGCTACTGTGGTGAACTGGTTAGAAATGCTTTTATGCACTTAATTATTTTTAAGTATTTGACTATGTGGCTAATGGCTAGTGAAACATACAGTAGTATCTTTTTATCCCCTGCAGAGTACCCTGCTCTCAGCCTCACCTGCTGTGATAACAGTTTCTTGTACGATATATCTGTATGGCACATAAACTTCTCAGTCATGTTTTTGCAGCCTGTATCTTGGGTATGCATTTTACTCTCAAAGTTTTTTGCATGGAAAATATTGACCATCTGTGGCATAGCTGCAGCAGGGAAGCAGATGAGGGTGCACTGCAGTGCATCTGAGGAGGTCTATTGCTCAGTAGCATCTGCCATTAACATCAGACCAAAGTCCTGCTACACCTATCCCACCTAGGTCCAATCTCCTGCCCAAAGCCTGAATGTTCCTTTCTGGGGGAAGATCCCTTTTCTCAGCCATATTGGTGTGGGACAGCTGCTGGACCCAGCTACCCCTCTGATCCCCCAGGACCATCTGCACTCACCAGTTCAACCTGTTGGGAAGAAATTCCCAGTGCCCATTCTCATAATTTTTCTCTGCTGAGAGTAGAAGGACTCAGGCCTTCTCAGCTGAGATTGCACACATCCATCTTTAACAACAGCTTGCTACTCAAGGAGTGGGGCTCCAAGAAGAATTCTTTGAAGATATGAAAGTTACTTGTTGTAACTCTAGAATTTCAAGAATATCTTTACATAAAGCCTCACTCACTCACCCACCATCCCTCTTTTCTGTATGCAGGGTTACACTGATCTGGGACTTACCTGTGTTATAGCCTCATCTGGTCTTCAAAACTGAGAAAGCAGATTAGTCAGGAACATCCTTAATCCCTTTTGACCTCACATTGGAAAGCAAGATTTTTATACTTTTTATTTATTTATTGAGAGAATCAGAATTACAGTCCTTTGAGTCATAGACTCTTTTGCAAAGGCTCCATGTCAGTACAGGAAAGCACAAACATTACATTTAATAACAGTAATACATAGGTCACTCAGTACAGTGTATTTACATTTCATATTAGTTACCTTCTCAAAGGCCTGGGAAGACCCTGAGTCACAGTTGTGAGGCAAGTCTGGTTACAGAAATTCAGAGGGTCATAAACAGAACCCTGTGTCAGAGTGAAATTACAACTGGATAGTGTGAACTAAGGATGTAGTCATAGGATAAGCTAGGTCTTTATCCATGACTATGCTATCTTTGGTGAACTCACAATGGGGAGGAGTATAAGCTACAGCCACAGGTATCAGAGTCAAGGAGAAGGTTCATGATACCAGCTTAAAATTGTCCAAGACTAGGGGCCTGGGAGATGGAGGGTGGTAGATCATTGAGCCAGAGGGGTGCACGATAACGGAAAGACCTTTGCCCTAGAGAGGTCCACCATTGGGGAATAAGGAGGGAGGTAGTAGTACGGAGCCTAGTGGCCCATTTATGTGATACTGGCTTAATGAGGGGGTGGAGACCTATGGGTGTTAACTTCATAAGTATTTTTTTGGCTTGGAGGCATGTGTGGTACTCAAGACTCCCTTCGAAGGTCAGTCAGTCAGCAAGCTTGTGAGAGCTGGCATGTGTGGGTTAATCCACACATGCCAGCTTTAACTTTGCTGCTGCTCTTCAAGGAGACTTTCCACACATGCCTCCAAGCCAAAATACCTTATGAAGTTAACACCCATAGGCCTCCATCTCCTCATTCAAGGCTAAGAGGCCTTCTGACCCCCCCAAGCACACTGTCACTTGCAGCAGCCACAGCTACAGCAGAACTCCCTCCTGGAGCAGAAACGAACTCGGGAAGGCTAAGAGGTAATCAGACCTCTCTCATTCTACCAGATACCTGGGTGGGGTGTTCTTGTGCTGGACTCTAATGACAATTAAGGACATTTTTTGTCCCCACAGATCAACTGATTTTTTTGTACTGGGGCTACAACCTCTGTTCTACTGCCTGCTGACTACTACTTTGGGGTTACTTTAAATCTCATAGTTTTACACTGTGTTACTCGCCTGTATTAAGCTCTGTACTTATCTAGCAGTAGACTGACTGGGGTGTTCTTGGGGCTACTTTACTCTCTGAAACTGTCGATTTACATAGCTCTACAGTCCTGACTTGCAATTGTTTAGCAGTTTCAATTTAGCAGCTTACCTGAATGCCCTGGATGTCACCATTTTGGAACTCTCGCACATGCACAGTAGGAGCCAGAGTCAGGACATAGCCCAACAGTTCATGCATGCGTAGTAGGGACCTGAATACCTGTACAGTCTCCTGCTGCTACAAGCTTGCTGATCTTCAGCAAGCTTGTAGAGCTGCATACTAATCTCTGCCCTTTGTCTGCTCCCTTACTTGAGGCCTTCCAACCCCAAGCACACACTGCCACTTGCGGCACCCACAGCAACAGCAGAGCTCCCTTCTGGAGCAGAAATGAACTCGGAAAGGTTAAGAGGCCTTCCGACCCCCCCAGCACACTGCCACTTGCGGCAGCCACAGCAACAGCAGAGCTCCCTCCTGGAGCATAAATGAACTCGGGAAGACTAAGAGGTAAAGGAGACTTCTCTCATTCTACCAGATACCTATGTAGGGTGTTAGCCCGACAATGCTGCATGTTGTCTGCCCCACCTGCCCCAGCAACCCACCCAGAGGCATCCCTTCCTTTATTGACCCCCATCACTTCCTGGCTGCTGAATTACTATGTCCCCACTTTCCCATTTGCAGGTTATACCTGCCAGCCACTAGAGGGACCCACAGGTACAGACATACAAACCTCTACCCCCAAACCTCCTGGTTCCTTCTGTCAGCCTGTGCCACTTTGCTCCTCCACTACTTCTGCTTACCTCAAATCTCTGGCCACATTGACCCTCCTCTACCTACTTCTAGTCCCTGTCTACATCTCCCCCAGCCCCCACCCCATAGTTCATCAGACATCCTGACCCCCAGCCTAACCTCCTAGCCTGCACCCTGTGACCACTAGGAGTTGCTATTTCTCACCCCGTTTCTGGCCCCAATGCAGTGTGTCTCAAGCCCCAGAACACAGAGCTCAGCTCTCACCCTGGTCCCTTTTCCAGCTGCCCTGACTGAGACTTGAACCTGGTACCCTCTGTACCAGAGTCCGGGACACTACCACTAAGCCAAAGTGGTATCTACACTTGCTGAACAGCACCCAAAATACTTCTACCTTTCTGCCCTGCTGCTATGGCTAGCACCATGTCAGCCCACCCTCTCCTACTATGCCTCTCCCTTTTACTTACCCTGGTATTTATAACCCAGCAACCAGGCAGCCCACCCAGTATGCCGACCCTAGCATCAGTTCCCCCGGACATAATAAGATCCCACCCTACAATGACCATGTGCCCCTACCCACAGTACCCATCCCCAGGGTACCTCCCCTCCTCCTACCCTGGTGACCACTGGTGACTAATCACCCCTGCCCTCCTGACCATGCTGACTCTACCCATCCCCTCCTCTGTGATGGCTCCCCCACCCCTGAATACCTACCGAAAGATTGCTAAACTCCACCACCTAGTTAGAGCCATTATCCTCCTACTACTCCTCACAGGCAATATACATCCCAACCCAGGCCCCACCCAGACCAGCCCCACAACTGGGACCGCTGGTCTCTATATAGCCTCCATGAATATATGCAGCATACTCAAAAAATTTGATTCCCTCCAATGCTGGGTCATGCTGCATAAACCAGATGTCATAGCTCTGGTAGAAACCTGGCTGTCAAAATCTACCCCCGACCACTTTGTCTCACTACCTAGATACATCCTATACCAAGAGGATCGTGTTGGCAAACGTGGGGGAGGCTGTGCTATCTATACCAGGGACTCATTTACTGGGCTGGCACTCCCTGCCTCAGTTCTTGTAAACCGGGCTCAGGCCCTCACCCTTAAACTTACGTCTGACCCCACCAGGGGCCCCCTATATCTCACTATGGCATACATTCCACCAAAGTGCCAAACTCTGGTGGTGTTATCCTTAACCGACTATCTCGCTACCCTCCAACACAAGGTTGATCACATCCTTGTGGGGGCCCTAAATGTGAACTGACTCAGTGCCTCCTCTTCCACCACCGGAGATACCTTCGTGGCTATGGATCTGATGCAACTTATTTCCCAACCCACTAGAGTAAACTCCAAGAGAGGTAACAGTACCCTTCTAGATGTAATCATCACAAACCACCCCCAAAAAATCCAAGCTATCTAGGTCCTCCCAGACTCACTTAGTGATCACTCCCTGATCCTATTCTGCTGGTCAACCCCCAACCCCCTACTTAAAGCCCAACCCACACTCCGCAGGTACCTCAGACCTGGTGGGCTAAAAAGTCTCAAATTACTTCTTGCCCAGATTAACTGGTCACCCATACAGCATGCTCCTGACATAGATACAGCTCTCACCTTCTTTTCCCAGACTTTCAACAAAGCCTGCAACCTCTATGCACCTCTTACCAGAACACGTACCAAAAAGCTTAGTGCACCCTGGGTTACCCCTGCCCTACGTCAACTGCTCAAGCACAGGGATAACTTATGGCACCTTTCCACTGAAACAGGCTGGGTAGCTGACAGACAGGCTTATAATGCAGCACAGAACAAGTGCACCTGGGCTATCCGTAAAGCAAAGTCCGACCATTACAAGGCCACATTCACCTCCTCCTGGGGGTGTGTGCAAACCTTCTGGGACAACGTTAAACAATTGAATGGGAGTGCCCACACCCCCCAGCCCAGATCACCATGGACGGGACTACCTTGACTGACCTGGCCTGCATAGCCAAATTCCTAAACACTACCTTAACGGACTTTAGCTCAGTCCTTCCCAGTAAATTCTATGACTATTTCCCCCTCCCGGCCGGCCCCTGTCATCCAACGACCTTGTTTCCATCTACGCAGGGTAACCGACCAGGAAGCCAGACCGCACCTGCTCAAAGCTTTAAAGAGCAATAGTCCCAGCAGTGACTCCCTGGACCCCAGCATTCTCCGTCAGGTGCTGGACCAGGTACTTGCTCCTCTCACCACCCTATTCAACAAATCCCTCTGCCTGGGGCAATTCCCAACTGCATGGAAAATGGCCATAGTTACGCCCATCCACAAAGGCTGTGACAGGTCTAATGCAGGAACTAGACCTATCTCCATCCTCCCACCTCTCCAAAGCCCTTGAAAAGCTGGTGGCCTCTCAAATCACTGAGTACCTAACCAAGTACAACATCCTCTGTCCAGAACAGCATGGCTTCCAGGCAGGGCACAGTACCGGAATGACTCTAATTGAGTTTTCAAACTTCATACACTCCTCCCTGGATGCCGGCGCCCTAGCTGGTGCAGTGTTTGTAGATCTCTCAAAGGCTTTTGACACTGTCTCCCATCCCCTCCTACTGGAAGCCCTCTCCCATACTGACCTATCTACTGGGCCAATCTCTTGGTGACAAGCTACCTATCTGACCGCCTCCAACATGTCAGAATCAATGGGACACTTTCTACAACCTGTCCCATCTGCTCAGGTGTCCCCCAGGGCTCCATTTTGGGACTGCTACTCTTCTCAATCTACCTAAACACCCTACCCAATGCATGCACTGGTAGAATTCTGTTATATGCAGATGATGCCGTCCTCTTTGCCACCCACCGCGCAACCCCAACGCCCTCGAGGACTCCCTACAACTCAACCTCAATGATGCAGAAACCTGGTTCAAAGAGCACTGACTTGTCATCATTCTCAAAAACACCAAATCAATGCTCTTTGCCCACCCTCAAAACAAAGCCAGTAACTTCCCACTACACATCCTTCCCAGGTCCAAGCAACCCCTTGAACTAGTCCCCTCGTACAAGTACCTTGGGATCAGCTTTGACACCACCCTTTCCTTCCACACCCATATTGAGGCACTTACCTCTGCTACTAATGTGTGGCTAGGTATCCTCTAATGCCATAAAAACTGTCTCCCCCATTGCCCTATGACTAGCAATTACATCCTCGATACTGTCCCTGGTAGACTACGGCCTACCTGTTTATGGTGCGGCTGACTCAAAAAGCCCTCAACAAAATCCACATTGTCCTGAATAAGGCATGTAGGCTTATTGCAGGGGCCCCCAGACTCACTCACACATGTCAGCTATATGACCTGGCAAGGCTACTAAATCTGGACGAGCAACTTCAATACCAAACCAGCCTCATTATGAAAAAAACCCTTCTCGGGCTATCCCCCCCTGGGCTGACAGCCTCCATCCGCCAAGCCAAACCCTTGATTAATACCTGAACCTCCTGCAAAATCACACTTCTGATCCCTAGAACCAGGACAAGCCATGGACAGAGATCTTTCTGTTATAGAGCCCCAGCCTGGTTTAACGCACTCCCACCAGCCATCTCTGACACCACTACTATTTCCACCTTCAAAACCACACTGCAGAACCAGCTATTTAATGTACGTAACTGCATCTGTCACTAGTTGTGACTTAGTCCACCAAATATTGACAATGCTCACATGAGCGGCACCACCGTAACTAAAATGGTTCCTTTGCTCTACAAATATTTGTAAATATACATGGCTGTCAATTTAATTGGTTATCATTTTATTACAACTTGAAACTCTATGATGTAACAATGAGCCTGTAATATAATGTATTTGTCCTCAATGTGATGTAACAACAAGCCTGTAATGTAATGTATCTGTCCTCAATGTGACGAGGTACCTTTGGAAATGAGTCTCTGGCTCAAAGGTTGTAAACTGATGCTCAAATAAATAAAAAAATAAATAAATAAAAAAATCTATCATAGCCAGTGACCAGTCGGCAAGCTCTGTTGAGAGCTAGGTTGAGGCTACGTGTGGTGTGCTCCAACTATGTATTTTTTTGCAGCCAGAGGGAGCTGGGCACTGAGTCTTAGAAACACTATTAGGTTCAGAGGTTGTCCTTAAAAAACTTTTGTTTTTGTAATGAGCCCTTGAGTGTATTATAGTAGCACAATAGCACCACTATAGTTAGGATTGAGAAGGCTGTTTAATATTAAACCCCTAAATTTTCACCTTAATAGCTTTGCATCTGTTTAACAGAATTGCAAGAAATTTTCCACACACATTCTGGAGAGCAAGGTCTCTTGATTTGCCAAGTTTTGTTCAAGTCAGATGTGCAAATTCCATGATCTGAATTGTGCATTTTTAGGAAAAATTTTATTTTTTTCCTGCTGTTTTTTTTGTCATCACCTACAGCCCAGATGGTTTGGAGTTTTGGTGTGCAATTTTCAGGGCAGAAAGGACTTGCCACAGAATGGTGCCTTTCCCTAGTTTGGTGAAAAAATATTAATCCATTCTCAAGTTATAATGATTTGAAATTCCAGTTCTGAGCATGCTCAGTAGGGTGTTTTGGATAGGTGTTTGATACACTACTGAGCATACTCAGTACCAAAATGTCAAATTTTCATACCAAACCAATGAAAGGCACAATTCTGAGGAAAGCCCGTTCCACCCTAAAAATTTCAGGGCAAAATTCCAAACCATCTGAGCTGCAGGTGAACAACAAAAAAAGAAAAGATTTACCCTGAAAATTCACTATCCGGATCTTGGAATCCACACATTCAACTCCAGCAAAACTTGACAAATCAAGACACTTTCCCCCAGACTGTGAATGCAAAATGTTGTGAAATTCCGTGGAATGGGGGTGAAGCTATTAACATATTTATGTACAGTATATACGTCTACACACAGTATTATAGTGGCATGGTAGCACCACTATAGTTAAGGTTGAGTAGGTTGTTTAATGTTAAGCTCTTAACTTTGCACCTTAATAGCTTCCATGTTCGACAGAATTGCACAGAATTTTGCATGCGCATTTGGGGGGAGGCACGGTTTCTTGATTTGCCAAATTTCTTCCTATTCAGATCCACAGATCCAAGATCTGGACAGAGCGTTTTTAGGAAACAAATCTGGTTTTTTTTTTTTGTCATCACCTTCAGCCCAGATGGTTTGGAATTTTGGTTTGAAATTTTCAGGGTAGAAAGGGCTTGCCTCAGAATGGTGTCTTTCCATGGTTTGGTGAAAAAATATTAATCTGTTCTCTAGCTACAAGGATTTGTTAAATGTTGGTTCTGAGCATGCTCCATAGGGTCTTTTGATAGATGTTTGATACCCTACTGAGCATGCTCAGAAGCAAAATTTCAACACCTTATAACTTGAGAATGGATTAACATTTTTTCACCCCCACACAAACTGTGTTGCACACTGGCACTCATCTCAAACATCAAGTTTCCTATATACAATAAACAATTCATTAAGGCTAACATCATTACAGAAGCCTATACAATGTAAAATGAGAGTATGGCTGTGAAAAAAGTGCAAATTAAGAAAAAAAACATGCTGCATTTTGGCATTATTCATCTGAAGTAGAACACACTCTGTAAGCTGATTATATGAATTTCAGTTGCATAACCACTTACATGTGGTGAGACGTACATATCTGCCTTGTGAGAGTGTATCATTATCAAGCATTGGCTTGGAGCTGTGCCTTGTGCTTCAGGCTGGAGGCTATGGGCTGGGGGGTGATCATTAGGGTTGTCAACCCCAAGAAATACCCCACCACTGAGTTGGAAAGACTCTGGAGATCCCAAACCATCATGTGGGAAGTTAGGGTACGAATCTGTAACACCACATTTCCCTACTTTTGTGGTATTAAATTACCATAGGAATCTGTAACACCACATTTCCCTACTTTTGTGTATTGAATTACCCTAACTAGTGCATTAATGAACTTTTTTTACAAATATATACATTTCAAATATAATGTATATGTAGGCAATAAGACACAACAGGGTGTGCATAGGACATATTTTACTGCTTGCCCAGGGGTGTAGTGAGACACTAGATTACATGCCGAGTGCCTCCAGCCACTGGAAGTGCAGTAAAATCTGTTTCATGCACCCCCCGGGATGCCTTATTGCCCATATAAAATGGCCCTTTGTATTTTACATACATCCAAAAATCTAATTTTTTTTCTTTAAGTAGAAAAAATTAATATCTTTACTGTATTTTGATGTAAAATAGTTCCTCTGCCAGTAACAAATTAGTTTTTTTTTTTTTGGCCCTTGGACTTACAGTATGTCCTACTTTGGCCACAGTACTTGAAACTGGTTGCTATTGCTAATGATGCCTCTTCACACACTCTTGACTCCCCCTTCCACCCCCCAGCCCATCGTGATCCTCAGATCCTCAGCAATGGAAAAGTATACTAAAAATAATTGAAGCAACGTCTTTTTTTTCTTAAACTGCGGAAACAGCAGCATGACTGCAACAGCAGGAGCAGAAGTGACATCATGAAAAAGAGACTGTTTGAAAGAGGATGGCCAAAAGAGATGGTCCAGTAAGAGAACAGTGACACAGATGGCCATAGTTTTACTTAAAAACTAGTCTGTTGTTCCGCCAAATGAGAAAAAAGTGAACAATGGGCGGCTCTAGCATTTCTATGATCCACCACAAGTCCCTGATGAGCAGCGTTAGTGAGAGTAAAAAAAATGGTGGCATTTAAAATATGTAAGTTCTTACACAAATTGATTTCTTTGTTTTTCAATGTGGTATCACTTTTAGGAACTTGTTATTACCTATACATGGAACAGATTTCATGCACAGGTAATAACCAATCAGAAAGCAGGATTTCCTCTCGCCATTTTATAAGTAGATATATAACACAGATAGGTATGGTAGGGTTCAGTAGACAATTTAATGTCAAACTCCTGTTTATGCACTTTAGCTGTCCCTAGACTGATTAGTCTGAAATTTGGCATGCATGGACTAGGTGATTGTTAATATTTAGTTCAGCAGTTTATAAGTTCTAGAAGGTTGAAACACATAACAATTTGAAAATTAAGACCTTTTTTGCTTACCTACAGCTCAAAAACAACTGTGATTTGAAACTTCAAATGCCGGGTTCACTAAAGTTTGGCCCAAGGTTGATTCATTGATAGGCACTTTTTCAGGAAAACTGTATTTTTTGAGTAATTAACTAAAACCTCTTCCAGTTCAATACATGCTTAATTCAAAAACTGAACATTCTAAAGAAATCTAAATATCACCAAAATTGACAAAGGTAACTTTTGTCAGCTGAAAAATGTTGATGTGACATAACTCAACAGTTGATATGAGCATTAGTGGTCATGAAGCATGTCAAAAGAAAAAAATGTGTGCCTCTAGAAGAACATAATTGTGTTTACAGTTAAGTTTAAAATGCTTATGGTCATTTCTGTAGAGTGTGTGGATGATTCTTATCTTGGTTAAAGCAATAATTTGGTTTTTAACTTTTGTTTACATTACCGAAACATGAACCACAAAACCTGGCACCTATTCCATGATCACAACTCAGCTTTGGTCAGCCATGTACCTGGTTATGTAGCTCGTATCTCTCACATAACCAGGTAGAAAACTCTAATGCTCTTGTCCTCATCTGAACCAGCTGTCAGTTACAAGTGGTAGGTGCCCAATCCCACCACTGGTCCCCAGATCCAAGCTGTTTAGTGAATTACTGGTGGTGTGGGCTCATCCCTGCCACTGGCACTTCCCCAACCAAGTTTCAAATGAATTACACAGTTCCAAAAGGGGTTTCACCATGAAGAGTTAGCAAGAGGGGGTGCAGGCCACAGGCAGCCAGCCTGAATACAAAGCAATCATTCCCAAACAGACCTGCACTCCAAACCCACACAGCAAATAAGTAGACCAGACTGCAAAATTGAAAATACACTAAAATTTGATTTATTCAGCTCCAAGCACAAGCACCAGCACATCAGCATAGCCTTTGTCAAATTAATTAACAGTGACAGATGCCAGCTGCCTGGTGGTGTAGAGGGCTGAGGCACTGGCAGCTTACCTCTTAACACGCCAATGACCCGGGGTCAGGAGCGACCTCGGGTGTTGGTGGGTCAGATGGAAGGAGGACGATCAAGTGTCCCATGGACTGCTGTCCTCCTCCAGGGAGGTGGGAGGGATGACTGCTGAGCTGCTGGCTCCTTCTGGTGGCCGGGGGCTGGTGCAGGCTTAGGGGCACACGTGTGGGTCAGCACAGGCCAACGTCAGATGTGTAGCAGATGGAAACTTGTGTGGCAGAATCCCTGAAGCCATTGCATGCATGTGCCATTTTGGGGGACCATTATGGGGAAAAACAATCCTCTGGCATGCTACGTGAAGGCTGGCCCTGGCAGCACTGCAGCGAATGCATTTAAGTCCGCGCCCCCGATCCCAGTCTCAGGTCTTCTGCAGTTTGTGGGGTAAGCATCTGCTGTGAAGCAGCCTGGGGAGGGCAGGGTGAAAGGGGTCAGCACTCTAACTGTGACCAGTGCTGGGGCTGAGGAGTTCATGCTGAATTGGGGGAACCATAGATGTACACCCCAGCCAAGGAAGTATAAACAAAATAAGTAAAGAAAAAAAAATAAGTTAAAAAAACAGTGGCAGATGCCTAATCCAGGCAATGGTATCTACCCTTCCCAATCCAGCTCTTTTATGAATTACTGGTGGCTGGTTCCACATAGGGTCAGTAGCCACATACAATGCAAAGGGCCTATGGGCAGACTAGAAGGGCCTGGCTGTCCTTTTCTGCCTACATTTTCTAAGTTTCTATGTTTCTACAACCAGTTTCTTTTCTGCTGCCCGACTCATAAAAAAATCTTACCTTCTTGTACCTACAACATCCTCCTCCCTTTGCACCAGTACCCTCTACACAAGTTATTGATATTCTGTGTCCCATGGCATGATTCCTCAGTGTCCCTTAAAGAGCTAAGACTGGATTCTTAACACACTTTGAAGGTACAAAAAATGTACAAGTCCCCAAAAATTGCACAGTTACAGAAAAACAGTGGTAATTGCATTGCATTATATTCACAAAACTGCCTCAGCTGTGAAACAACTACATTGTGGATTATGGAAAGAATGCAGCTGCTGAAGTTTTCGTGCAAATAAAAAAGCCATTGAAAAATATGGTATATCCCTTCAAAGGCTATTCTCAATCACTGTTTATCCACAGTTGCAGAAAAAATGTTGCTCACATGCTGCAACAAAGAGAGTGAGGCATAGCTCATCCTGAGCTAAAGGCAGTGTACCAGTAATTGAGAAACAATTACACTGGAGGTTCAGGCACTAAGCAACAGCAAATCTGTGGGCTGCATAGTAGTATCAGATGTTAGACCACAAATAGCACAAATTTCATTTGAAATTCAACAAACCATGGGCAGGATTCTCAAAACACTTTAAAGGTGCAAAAACTGCACAAGTCCCCAAAATATGCACAGTTGTGGAAAAAAGAGATAGTTGCACTGCATCATATACACAAAATGTCCACAGCTGTGGAAAAATACAATGTGGGGTGCAGAAAAAACACAGCTGCGGAAGTTTCTGCACAAAAAAAAAGCCATTGAAAAGTATGGTATATCCCTTTAAAGGCTATTTTCAGACATTGTTTTCCTGAAGTTACAGAAAAATACTGAACACATGCTGCACCAAGGAGAGTGAGGCATAACTTGGGAAACAATCATAGTGGGGGTTCATGCACCAAGCAACAGCAAACCTGTGAGCTGCATAATAGTGTCAATTGTTTCAACAAAAATAGCACACATTGCAATCAACAGTCAACAAACCACAACCATATGACATGACCCGATGCAGCCCATAAAGGAGCTCAATAGGTAGTAGAGGCAGAGGTGTTAACAGACAGAAGTGTGTGCTACAGACACAGGCAAATGAAAAACCTCAGAGAGAGCCACAACCAGTGGTTATAAACTGCCATTGAGTGGAAGGTCCTGCTGGTACAGGTGAAGCTACTGTGGTCTCAGTTGTAGGACTGGCTGCTGGCCTTGCTGGGAGCGCTGGTTCTGCTGCAACTTTTGCAAGACTGTCAAAGTCTCCTGCTCCAGTTTATATGGATCAACTATTGTTCTATCTGCTGAGCTGTTTATAACAGCTGCAGATCTGCGCATGTGCATTTTCCACACTTGTGGAATTTCATAACTCGCCATTTTTGTGATTTTCTACACTTGCGGACATTTTGACTGTGAATATGCCACACTTGCATTTCTACAGTTTTGCAAGCCTTTTTTCCACACGTGTGGATTTTTTGTGCTCTCTTTGTGAATCTAGCCCCCCACAACCACATGACCTAGTGCAGCCCATAAAGGACCTCAGACACTAGAGGCAGAGGTGGTAACAGCCATCAGTGTGTGCTAGAGAAGCAGGTAAAAGAAAAACTTTAGAGAGAGACACAACCAATAGTTACAAAATACCACTGGATGCACGGACTTGCTTGAACAGGTGGTGCTTCTGTGGTCCCAGTTGTGGGAAAGGCTGTTGACCTCGCCAGGAGTGCTGGTTCTGCTGTATCCTTTGCAAGAATGTAAATGCCTCCTACTCCAAATAATCTGGATCATCTGTTGTTCTGTCTGCTGGACCTGTTATATTATTTCTGCAGTTACTGATTCACGTGTGTACTTTTAGTACTTGCAGAATTCCGTAACTCATCTTTTTTGTGATTTTCCACACCTGTAAAACTTTGGGCTGTGAATCTGCTGCACTTGCATTTTCACAGTGTTACAAGCCTTTTTTCCACATGTGTGGAATTTTTGGCCTCTTTGTGAATCTAGCTCTTAGTGTAATTCTTAAAAGTAATATTAGTTTTTAAAAGTAGTCAATCATTACTACTACTTCGGAAATAAAACGTTAAAAACTGACTAGTTCTTAAAATTTGTATTATTTGCCTATTGTCTCTTTTGGTTCCAATAGCTATTCAATGCCTCTTTTATCAGAAATGAGAATAAAAATGCTAAATCCCAAAATCTAGAAATGCACCTACTGTACATGCACATGGACTTAGTTATTTTGCTTTTTTTTCCTTTACTTGTAACTTTTCCAGTTTTTTTACTCATAACTTTCCCAATTTTGATAATGTTATCCCCACATTCTTGGGGTGGTCATGTAATCACTCCACCACATGACCACATAAGTGGCACCTTTTTATTCCAAACTGAAACTTGTTTTGGGGTCAATGGCCCAAAACACTTTTAGGGCACACTGACAAGGTGGCACTTATGTGGTTATGACCTATGGTGGCAACTTGAAAATTTGGGATCAAAATGGCCTAGCAAAAAAATGACTTAGTCCATGTGCATTTGCATGTGCATTTCAGGACTTAGGGCCCCAAATTCACACAAATGCACAAGTGCAGCTCAAAGGTTTGTGCTGTGCTTCCTCCTCTGCTCCCCAAGGTTGCTCATCGCTCCACTTATCACTAAACAGCAACCTATGGACACTGCTCCTCCAGCGCCACAGCCAAATCCAGTGCCCACCATACTGCAGGGCCCAGAGGATGATCAGCAGCTCTTACCTAAATTCAATAAGGAAACAGAAACAAAACTAAAGGGAGGAAAGAATAAACACCTCCCTCCATCCAATCCTGAAGTAACAGACTGAGTGGTGAATCAGTGGACAATGAGGATGAATTAAACAGTCTCACTGCTTCCAACTGCCATGCAGTTCTGAGGTCTGTATGCTTGGATCCACAGCAACAGCCCAAGGATTCCCTAACAGCCATCACTGCAACACCAGTGAGAATTCCACCAACCCTGCACAACATAACTCATCAGAATACCCACACACCAGTAGCTCATTCCATGTCATGGGTCACAATCATAGCATTGTAGACCCTTTGGCCTACATTGGGCTCCCCAGATCTGGAGGACACCACTGCACAGTAGCTTCCACTACATCCTCAATCCCCTCTGGTCCCAAGCAATTGTGATGCACCTACCTGAAATCAACCTGTAAGGTACTCTTTTGTTTTTACCTGAGCAGTATGGGGGAAAGCCGACATGTGGGAGGAGGAGTGGTTCTCACAGAAGTCCTAAACTTTTTAACAACAAGCTCCAGAAGAAATGTTTTTTATCTGATCAGGACTCCCCCCCCCCAAAAAAAAAGTCAGCTCTTACTTTTGACGCCTTTCCTGTCAAAGGAGGAACCCAGACTTGTCTCCACAACTTGACCTAGTGACTGTCAGGACAGTCGAGATAAAACTACTTTTATGTCAGGGACCATGAGAAGCAGACTTGTTTGCCACTCTGCATGCATGAAGCCCAGCCCTTACAATACCCAAACAACAGAAATCCAATATGGCCAAAAATACTCAAGATGTGTGCTTTCCTCTGTATCCTTTTGACAGAGTTGTGATTAATGGGGGAGGGCAGGAAAATACTATTTGACAATTTGAACTACTGGATGCCACTTGTTGGGCTGACATGGGGCTTAGTAACTGAATGATGCATGATATTCCCAGAAAAGAACTGCTAGGCTGTAATATCCCCTCTGCTTGACAGTTACTTGGCACATGGGTAATTCAATCCTTCCATGCAGTCCAGGCCTTCGGCCTGTCCCCTAAACTGAGCTACACAAAATCCATAGGATTACACCAAGAGTACATGTAGTAGAGGTTCTATATTTTTTTGAAAGTCTTACAAGGGGAATGGGCATCAGAATTGTTACAACATAATCTGATCTGCAGTTCAGTACTCCACCCTGAATCACCCTCAAACAATGTCTGATCACTGTGAGGCAGTGGCAGTGGGGTGGAGGGGGGCTGCACTAATTGTAAGCAAAAGCTAACTACCCAATGACCAGGCAATTCATTTGGGCACCTAAATGTGCCATACCTGGCACAGCCAGGGTGAAATGAGGTGGTGGGCCCTTCATGAGGGAGTCCTGCTAGGCTTGGTGACTCCAGGAGCATGTGCATCTAAGATGGCTTCCCATAGGAGGTGAGACACCATATAAAAGAGATGGCCATGAGTGCTTCATAACCCAATATAGTTTGATCTGATGCCCTGGTCATCTCCACCTCTCCCCTCTTGTCTTTATGAACAACTCACCTGGATGATCCTTGCTTAACCTGAAGCTCACAAAACTTGAAGCATCCATGGTTAATATAAGCAATCCTCAATAAAATAAACCCACACAGGATGCCTAACATAAATAAGAACAACTTTCTTGCAAGCTGTAATACCTCTCACCCAACTGGCAATCTAGCTCCCCCAGCAGCAATAGTTGAATGGGACTTCATCACCCTCATGTTGGGTCAAACAACAAACAATAATCCCTACCACTATAATACACAATTTCATGTACAACATTCCTGAGGGTTGATATGCCCAGATGTAACACCATTTTATGAAATGTGCGAACCTCCTTCTGATGTGTCAATATAATCTTGTCAAATAAATTATTAAATAAGGGAGTCAAACCATGGTTCTGGTATTAGGGTTGGAGGTAGGTGGAGGGGTGCATTTAACCCATGTAACACTAATTCCATATCTTACATGTCCCATAGACATATTATGTACCTTGAGTTGGTCCTGACATCTTGGCTATGCATTGGCTATGCCTAAAGAGCTTTATGTTGTACATCATTTTTGTTGTTGTTTCGTGGTATAATACTATTATACTTTGTACTTTGTTAAATAGGACATAATTAGTCTGAAGCTCATCTAGTCCACCCCCCAAAATTTAGTGTGACAAATCTAGTATCCCAGAAATGTATCCAATATTATCTAGAATGTAGCTGGGTCTATAATGTTAACTAGTTCTTCAGGAAGTTTATTCCAAAAGGTAACAGATCTTAATGTAAAGTAATTATAATTTTTTTTGTATTAGTCATAGGAAGTTCAAATTGTTTGTTATGAGATCTTAAATTTGAATTTCTAGTGTTGTGTTGGATACCACATTGCTTCATTAATGTTTAGTCTGTTTAGTCTGTTTAAATGTAATGTGGTATGAGACAGTCGCCCCTAAGTCTTCTAACTTCCAAGGGTATGAGTTGGAGGTGTTGAAGTCTGTAATAATGGAAGGGAATCAACAAAGTCCAAGAGGGTAGCATCTTTCAGAAAAAGAGATGTGCAAGAACAAGGGGGAACAATTTGAAGATAGAGGGGGGATGGCTCAGAGGTAATGTGAGGAAGTATTTCTTCACAGAAAGGATTGTGGATTCATGGAACAGCCTTCCTGAGGAGGTCACAGAGTCAAAAACAGTGGGGGAAATCAAGAATGCATGGGACAGACATGAGGCAATTCTAGTGGGGGTAGGAGGAAGTAGGCTGTTGGTTAACCAGGATCTTCAGCTTATCCGTTAGGTAGGGAAATGGGCAGACTAGGTGGGCCAGTCAGTCCTTAGCTGCTGTCAAATTTTATGTTTCTGCAATAGGGTTTTAAATGCAGACTTGGTATACATTTGGTGACTCTACATTGCACTCTTTCTATTAGGTCGATGTCTTGCCTATGATACAGGGACCAAAAGCGGGATGCATAGTCTAAATTGGGGCAAATATAATTTCTGTAACAATTTTGAGTAATCAGTTCATCCCTTATTATGATATTGATAATTGTGTTTGCTTTTTGGACCATCGATCTAATTCGATATTTTTGACTAAGGTTATGCAAGCAATAATACCCAACAGGGTGGGCAGTATTGGCCAATACCAGACTGCCCAGGGACGTAATGAGGCCTGATGCCACAGACGGAGGGCCTTATAGCCCTAGAAGGTCCGTTGTTGCCCATACCGCCCACCCTGGAGGGTATTATTGCGCTTAGAAAATGGGCTAAATGTAAAGGTTTTTTTACATTTAAGAATTATAAAAAAAAAAATTACTACATATTACCTTAAAGTTGCTTTGTTAGTAAAATAGTCCCTCTACTGGTATACGTAACAATACTTACCAGTACAGGGCACTGCAGCTTTTTTGTGGCTTGCTTGCTGCTGTGTAGGATAAGTCCGTCCTTGCCTCTTGAACCATCATTCCCTCTCCCCCTCCCCCCATGGCTGGCAGGAGCATGATCAGGGAAACGGACTGAAGGAGTTAGCAGTAATGCTATCAGTTTCATTTTTAAAAAAAAAAAACATGTAAATGTTTTCATGGAGTTGGGGTGAGTGCCAGAGACAGAATTTACATAGTGCTGTATACAAGTAGAGCTGAGCACACCACGTGCTAGCGCTACTCATTTAAAATGAAATAACCTTTTTTTTTACCATTTTCCAAGAACTGTGCCAGAGTGTTTCTGTTATCATGGAGGGTGTCTGTGTCTTATCTGCTTGTGGGTCTGTTGGTGGCAGTTGTTTTTTGTTGGAAGCAATCAAGTGTACGAGTCACCGACAATGGGGAATCACCCTGTGCTCCAGTGGCAAAGCAGGTCTCGATGGGGGAATAGCAGGAGCTGAGCGAGACTAGTGCTACATTAACTGGCACTTCAAACTTGTTTTTTCTTTTGTCTACTATTAGCTGAATCTGTGTTTTTATAAAGCAGGTGGGACCAAGGGATTGCAGTGGAGCTGTGACAGGGTTTGCCTGTGAGCGAACCAGCGTGTGAGCAAAAGATGGGGGGAGTCCCTCAGTGACTTGGGAACAAATGCAGCTGTTTCACTGGAGAGTGTGTTTCATTCTCACACCCACAGGTACTAAAATACCACTAAAAGAAATGTACTGTGGCTAGCAGTGAGCCCCGCTGATTTTGTGTGACAAATGGTTAAGGAGCTGGTACTGGAGCACCAATGTCTCTCGCTAAGCTGCAAAAAAAAAATGGCGGTGATTTCAAATTGACTGGGTGTTTTGGGCCAATGAAGAAGCAGGGTGGGAACAGGGATAGCTGAGTGGTTGGGTGGCACTGGTACTTTTTATTTTCAAGTCTCTACTGCCTGATACTGGACCAGGTAGCTGGTGGTCTAAGCATATCAGCTTTAGGGATTTCCCCAACCCATTTTCTAATATCTACTATAACACCTAAATCTTTTTCAGATTCGACTGTACATAGGTGTGTAGAATCTATAGTACTGTTTAATTATGTATGGGGTTATTTTTGCCAAGATGTATTACTGAACATTTATCTTTATTTAATTCCATTTTGCTTGATTTACACCAATGTTGTACTTGTTTTAAACTGGTAGAAAGAGACAAGTGATTTGAATCAGTCAACAACATTAGCTAATTTGGTGTCATCTGCAAATGTTATGATATTTGATGTTACACCATAGTGAAGATTGAAAATAAAGCAGTTGAATAGGAATGACCCCAGAACTGGCCCTTGAGGAACTCCACTAGCCACATCCACTGGTAAAAATGTTGTACCATGTGATCTTTTTTTATCACATCTCATTTTTTTTCTCACTTTTCAGCCACAGTCCTGCTATACATCCAGCCACCGCTCCTTCCTTTCACCGCTGACCCCGAAGCTGACATGCCCAGCTAGCATATGCAGCTACAACTGTTGAGAGAGCCCCCCCTAAGTCCCTGCACCTGGTGAGGATCCAATACTGGCACACACCTTATTTCAGGCATCATCAGCAAGTAAAGCTAGCGGCTATCAAGCTGTCATGGACTATGCTGCCATTTACCCTTTTTTCCCCAGATGGGAGCATGGACGTGCAATGACGTCCATCGCACAGCATGCAGACATCTGCCATGCTCCCCCCTGCTTGGCACCCACACAACTGCAGTTCCTCTGGGTGTCCCCAGGGAATGCTAGAGTGTGGCATGTACCCATCCCTTTCCCTAGGACTAGGGGAGCTGTCGCTGGATGCTCAATCCTAGTCCTCCTCTACCAACCCCTGATGACCCGGGTCGGCAGTGTGGAGTGAAGTGTGGCATCCAGCACCTCAACCCTCAGCACCACCAGGCTGGCATACCATGTAATCTAACCTGTTGAGTTCTGTTTGTTAACCAATTGTTCATCCAATTAATAAGGTATAGACTGTACATCATGTTTTTAAGTTTGTCAATGAGAATATAGTGGGATACCTTATCAAAGGCCTTTTTGAAGTCAATTAAAATAATGTTGCATGGTTTTCCTATATCCAGGTTTTTAGATGTAGACTCATAGAAGGCAATTAGGTTAGTGACACAATATCTCCCCTTTTTGAAACCATGTTGTGTTAAATCAATGAGCCCTAGCTTTCTGGATTCTTCTTCAAAACTTTTTTTTTACAAGGGATTTCAGAACCTTACATGAAAGTGATGTTATGCTTATTGGCCAGTAATTTTCTGGAAGAAGTTTGTTTCCTTTTTTAAAGATTGGATTTCTGTCTGCTTTTTTCCATTCAGAAGGGATCTGGCCAAGGGATACAGATTTGTTGAATATAATGGCTAAGGCTTTATGTTAGGTTTATTAGATATTTAGGGTATAATTTATCTGGGCCAGGCGATGCATGAGGTTTAAGATTAAGCAGGGCTTGCTTTACTTCATCATTAGTGATATTTTTTATACAGTACCTATTGTATTAGTATATTCATTATGTATTAAGCCTTTTTTATGAAAAACAGTTGAAAAATAATTATTTACCGACGAAGCTAATCCAGTCAATTTGTAATTTTACCATTTGCAGATATTGAATTTGTATTTTTGTTACCTTTGCCTAATTGATTAACACAGGGAAAAAAAGTCTTTGTTGTTTCCTTTACACATTGAAATTCTGATTTCTAAATTCCTTCTTTCTTTCTTAATCAACTGTTTGGTTATTTTTAGTTCCTGTTTATAGTTATAATGAGTTTGAAGACACTTGTTTATATTTCCTATAAGCCCTTTCTTTTTTTCTTATTTGTGTTTTGAGTCCTCTGGTCATCATGTCACAATTTTACCTTTTTCACTGTTGATTGGTTTAGTTGGAACAAACCATTCTTCAGTTTTGAGTATAATGTTCTTTATAGTTTGCCAACATTCATGTACTGTAAGGGTGAAGAGTATAACTTCTCAATTAATTGAGTCAAGAACAATTTGAGTTGCCTTATAGTTTGCTTTATTACAATTATTTATTTTAATGTTAGCTGAATTTATTGATCTAGTTTCTAAATGGGGAACATAATATGGTAATATGATCAGTATTACCCAATGGACTATAACTGCAACATTAGAAAAGTAATTCGATATGTTGGTTAACACCAGATCAAGAATATTGTCTGCTCTGGTTGGAGATTTAACAGGTTGATCCAACCCCATTGTTAGCATAGAATTGAGACGTGTTTGTTCTTGTAAATTAGATGCAGAATGGATATCCCAGTTTATTCTCAGATAATTGAAATCACCTAATATTATAACATTGGATGACTCAGCAGCATCTATTATTTCACATGTACGTTCATTATTATAATTTATGCTACTTGAAGGGGGCCTGCAACAAGAGCCAACTAGGAAGGAGAGTGCTTGTGATATCTTTACATTAATCCAAATAGACTCAATTTGCTCACTATCATTAGAGGTTTGAGTTATTTCATAGATATGGTACTTATTATTTACATACAAACAGACACCACCACTCTTTTTGCTGGTTCTGTTTTTAAAATATAGAGTGAAATTTTCTATTTTCCTAGACCAAAGGGAGGTGTCATCCCACCATGTTTCGACAACTGAGAGAATATCAATACACTCACAAGAGATTAGAATTTCAAGTTCTACTTTTTTGAATATATTAAGGCTGTGGGCATTGATAACTAATATTTTTGGTTTGAAGTGTGAGTCTTTAAGTTTGAGTGTTGGTTTTGGAGCCCCTTGCCCCTAGTTGCTAGTGTAAAGCCACTGTAATACAGTATACTAAGTTATCTTTTTGCCTAAGTAGTTGCTTCTCTTTTTATTCGAATGGAGACCATCACAACAAAAGAATCTATAGTCATGTTCTAAAATTTCCCAATGTGTTAAACAACCTAGGTTGTTTTCAAGAGTCCATTTGTGTAACCAGTCATTAATTTCCTTTATTTTCCTATTTTTATCCTGATAAAACCTTGGGACTAGAAGGATTTCTGAGTAGCACAGATAGCCTCCATAGTTTTTTAATTTAGAATTTAAAAGTTCAAATTCTTTTTTGATTTGATGAGTACTATAGGTATTGATGTTATTTGTACACACATGCAATATTACTAGTGGTTTAGACACAGCATTCTTCAGCACAAAATCTATCTGTTTGGTAATGTCTGAGATTTTTGCTCCTCTATACTGTAGCTACTGCACATCCTATTGAAGTTATCATTTATAAATATAGTAGACTCACAATATTTAATAATGGAATCCCCTAAGATACATATCTACCTGTTATTTCCTATATTTTTAATAGATAGGTTTTCAGTTTCATGGGAATCTACATTTCTGATAAGCATATGAGATGTTGTGTTTGGTAATGGTAAGCTTATAGGTAGGCCATGATCTCTATTAATATGAGTATTTATGTTATTTGCATGTAATGAGGTATTTGATGTTTCAGGCAAGTCAATTAAAATGGAATTTGATGGTTTGTTCCAACAAGTGTTAATAAGTTCATTAGTTATTTGATCTCCATTTGCTTCAATTGGTAGAACAGAGTTTGATGGTTAAGGATTTCAAGTTTGTGCATCCTTCGTAATGATATCTTTATTATATTTTTCCGTAGTTTTAGAAACAGGGAAAGTTACTGGGAAGTCCCTATCAGCACTGTTAATAGTAATTACACTGTTGTTGTCTTCAGAAAAACTATCGATTAACTGAATAGCTATTTGCAAGGGGTACAACATTGTTGGGCATAAATAGCATGCAACCCTAGGGGTACTTACACTTTGACAAAGCCCATATCAGTGAAATGTTAGTGGGTGTTCCTCTCACTGAGGGGCCTTGATTTTTATGCACTGCTGCACTTTGCATTTTTTTATTTATACTCCAATCTGCAAGTAAAGTATTATTTAACTGTGCCTATTGATGTGGACATTTTGATTTATAGCTATAGAGGAGCAACAATCTCAGACATTACCAAACAGATTTTTGGTGATTAATTTAACATTGTTGACTGTCTACTGCTATTTTATACTATTTATTATATATGTAATTTATGCTTTTGTTGTTTTAATATCTGTGAGGAGCCTTGGCATTTGAAAGGTGCCATATAAATAAAATTGAATTGAACTGAATTGAATTTATCAGCTGGTGAGTGTTTCGTGACTGATTTTCTGACTGTGGGTATAACAGTGCCTTTGTCATTGATTGTTAAAGGTTTAACATGTCTTTTCCTCTGGTGAGGATTGACAATGGACCAGTTGACATCCGATGTTTGTGTATCATCTACGGTTTTTCTTTTGACTGGTCTGGATGTATTTGGAACTTGTCTATTGGGGTTAAGTTTTATTTTCCAATTGGGACTTTTCTAAGATATTTAATCTGGAACATAGGTTGCTTAGTTCCATACATATCTGTTTATTCAAGTGACATTTATCACATACAAATTCACCTTTAATGGTTTTGTTCCTTCCCATTAATCTGTACATGTTACATGCAATACACTTAAATCCAACATTCCATCTAGTGTATAGTATCAGTTATTATTTAGCCACATGTATTATTCATTTTAGTTAGAAAGTGTTTGAGAATTGAACTGTATACAGCTGCTATAGAACCTCTTACTAACACAACCCTTGATACTAAGTTGACAACCTAATTATCAAACATATGTTATGCTGATCTTAAACAATTTACTTACATAGACCCTTGCTCCCACTGTTCCAGCTGGACACACCAGACACATGCTATGTGAGAGTCTCTGCAAGTGTCTCCACATGCCTGCCCCGTATGTGCTCACTCCACTTGCTCGGGGCAGCTAGTTTTATCTACAGCAACCATGAAGTGTTCCTGATCATGAGACCTGCCATTTCTGATCAGGCAAACTGTTAAAATCAATGAATGGCAGCTAAAGTCTGCCTAAACTCCCTCCATTTGCACACAAGGTAGGGGAAGGTTAGAAGTCCCACAGTTGAACAAATTATTCACCTGTGCAGTGACCTAGGTGCGGGGTTGAAGTCCTCTGAACAACTCAATGGACTACAATTCCCACAATACTAGCAGTCAGCATGTAAGTAGCAAGTATGTTTCATATAATAGTTCAACAATAAAGTTTAATTTACACTCCTTTCTTCCAAGCCTGTCTCACCACAAAAAAGTGATCCCATAGTATGAGGCAAGAGCAAACAGGAGCCGCTTGGGGCAGCTAGTTTTATCTACAGAAACCAGGAAGTGTTCCTGGTCATGTGACCTGCCATTTCTTATTGGACCAACTGTTAAAATTAATGAATGGGCAGTTAAAGTCTGCCTAAAACCCCTCTGTTTGCACACAAGACAGGCGAAGGTTAAAAGTCCCACAGATTAACAAATTATTCACCTGTGCAGTGACCTAGGTGTGGGGTTGTAGTCCTCTGAACAGCTCACTGGACTATAATAACCACAATACTAGCAGTCAGCTCCTAAGTAGCAAGTACGTATCATACAGTAGTTCAACAATAAAGTTTCATTTACAGTCTTCTTTCTCAAGCCTGTCTCATCACAGAAACATGGTCCCACAGTATGAGGTAAGAGCAAACAGGATTAGGTGATAATGATATCAGTAACATGCTTTCAGTATAATTCTAGAAAGGTTAAATCCTGCCAGATTCTATGGTGGAAATATTTGTGAACCGTTGCCCAAAGATAAAGGTTCTCTGCACTCTCTCCTCACCCTTTACTACCAGTACTTGTGTACAGATCTCACAGCAGTTCATACCCCAGAGACTCCAAATCCTCCACGATGTCGGACTTAAGTTGTCACACCTGGGATGTTAGGTGAGTGAACTCACCTGTAAAGTGCAAGAAAATACTAGCACATTTATACTATTTCCTGTCCCAAATAGCTCTACAGCAAGAAGCCAAATTGCTATGTCCTGAATCCCAGAAGCTCATGAGAGAATGGTTAGGCACTGAGGTGCATAGCTTGGCAGAGGTAAAAAAGCAAGAGTTGCTAGTTCTCATCCATAAGACCCTACACTCAAAAGTATCAAACATGACTGCACACACAGACAGCAGATGAGTACTAGCTCACTTTGACACTCAGGCCCCCCAAGTGATAGGCAACCTTTGTGCTCGCAACATGACTCCTCCTCCTGCTTCCACAAATTTGCAAACCAGGTGACCCAATTCATTGCTGCTCAAAGCCCCATGCTAACAGATGGAGATTTTTACCTCACCCTAGACCTCATTATGAACAGAAGCCATGAAGTCACAGAACTCTACCCCAAGGCTACTCAAACAGTCTTGCTCTAGCTCCAAGAGCAAGCCTGCTGCATGTTCCACCCCCAAGAAAGGGATTATACTTGCCGCTTAATGGCTCACATATCATATATCTACCTAGATTTATAGCTGGCATCCATGCAAACCTCTGCAATAATAACAGCCTCAAACATAAACCCGCTCATACTATCCAACTATGCTTCTGTACTGCTGAAATTGGTTTGGCACCCAGCCACAGCATGCTTCTCTTCATGGTGCTTGGACCCCCTGCTATTGCAGGATCCAAAAGTTTTAGAATGGCCCAAAACCATGGTAGCTGAATTTTTCCACATAAATTATAATGGAGCAACAACTGTGGTCATCCTATGGGAGGTCTTAAAGGCTACAACTAGAAGTCAGATAATCAGTTATGCCACTCATAGACAGGGGGAAAGGGAAAAGGAGTTAGCAGACATTAAAAAACAAATTAAGCTGAAAGAGGAAGAGTTCAAGGTACAACCCAAAGCTGAAGCCAGCTCTGCCTTACACTAAGCTACTATCAAACAAAGCCTGATATATGGACACTTGTAGCCCAGATGGCTGAGCTAGCCCTTTTTAGGCTCAAGCACAAATACTGGGGGTGGGAGGAAGTGCAGAAAGATGCTTGATTATTGGCTGAAAAAAACAGAAAGCCAAACAGCATATAGCTGGACTGAGAGATACCCATGGGCAGCTTGGGTCCTCAGGTGAACATATTACCAAAGTTATGAGCCAATAATATAACCAGTTATACAGATTGCCAATACCTTGGAAGGCTCCCAAATTGATGCTTTCTTGCAGTCTTTATCTCTGCCTCCCATCTCTGAAGAACACACTGCTCAGGACAGTCCCCTCATAGTAGCAGAAATAGAGGGGGCTCTACACTTACTCAATCCACATAAAGTACCAGGAGGAGACAGTCTCCCAATCAAGTTCCTGCAAGTTGTATCCTCCTTAGTCTGTTCAATCATGCAGAAATTGTACAGAGAATCAGTACAAACAGGGTATTCCCCCATACTCTGTGTACAGCAGCAATCATAGTCCTTCCCAGCCCTTTACCAGGCAGCTATCATCCTGTATCCTTGGTAACATCAGATATCAAGGTATATGCCAAGGATCTTGCTTTAAAGTGGAAGTCTCCCATAGTTTCACACCAATATTTTCCCAACTCCTTATGTGTAACTGTTGTGTGTCTCCCCAGTTGCCAGCAATCCTATTGCTGTCCAAATCTAGATTATAAATAAAAATATACAGCCCCCAGAAGTTATCAGTGTGTTTGTCCTCCATTTTACCATCAGTGATGCTGGAGGATGATGTCATCAGAGCAACAGATAATGGTGCTGCACTAAATGCAGTTCCACCAGTAAACCAAACCCACAATGTTTGGTTCACCACTTGAGTAATGGAGGAACCCTTTATGTGTTGTGCACATCCTGAAGTGCAGGTCTAATAGGAAATACGACCATATGAGTGTGATGCAGCACTGATTTGACATGCATATACAGTATTCATATAAGGAAGGGCCTGTGTGTGTTGTGTTACTGTTTCTGTTAGCAAAAACAGTTTACCCAATAAATGACTCTGGGTACAACGAGAGTTTTAAGTGGTATTATACAGCTGTTGTATTATGTTCTGTGTGTTTTAGCATTCTCTGTTTTGATTGACACCAGCAGTGAGAAACAATCTTGCAAATATGCCCCTTTCCCTTTGCAACTAGGCAGTCAGTGATTGGATGGCTGCTGTATGACAATAAAGAGTTCAGCTATAACAAGGAATAGGTTACCAGGACAGCATCAGCTGCAGCATATGGAAGAAGGGTAATCTAGTGGTTAAAGCACAGGCACAAGAACTAGGAGGCTTTGGTTCAAATCCTACTAAAGTCCCTTACTCTCTAGCCCTTAACAAGTTCCCCTAACCTCCTTGGAAACTGTGATGGCCCCTCAGGTCCATGACTTTGAATGTGCCCCCATTCCCATTATAAATCATTAGCAGTGATGTGAGAGCTACAGCATGTCACTTTGAAGTTACTGAAGACAAGCTGTGGCAGCCCCCCCACCATTTTGTAATGCCAGCTCTTGAAGTAGGATGTCCCTCATAAATCAGATGCCACACTTCAGCTGTTGTAGGTAAAGAAATTAATCAGTCTCGGTGTTTATAGTATTCTGTATTTGCTTAGCTCATTCCTTTCATGTCATATGCACTCTGTGTCTTGGTATTTCCAATCAGAGACTCATATTTAAGGAGCATTTGAAATGTAAAAAAATACACTTTATAAAGTAAATGATCTAGCTCTCCACTTTCAGGGTGCTGAAAGGGGGGTGTATCATTTGTGCAAAGGAGGAATTCAGTATTATGTGACCCTTTGGGAAAATGTTCAGGCCTACCTTGTCAATTAATCTTCTCAAGGGTGTTCACCTGGTTCAATACAGATTGACTGCTAGATTGACTGCTTGATTGTCTGATTGATTGACTGATTCTTTCTACTGCTCTCCACAACATGCTGCAAACGTCTCAGAGAGAGAAATGAGCAGTACAAAGAAACCGATTCTGTTTCCTGTGAAAGAAATACTATTAGATGTATTATTTGCTCTACACATACAGTATTAAGGCTACAAGTACTACTCCCTGCATGAGTTGCATAACAGAACTGTCTTAAGCCATTGCAATCTTACACTAAAATCAGGAAAGACAGCATTGCTACTCTTATGTTTTCTTCTGCACTGTTGCTGCAGTGACAGGGAATGGGAGGGGCTGTATTATAAGTGACCCATTTGCATGTAAATGGAGGCTTGCTTGACACTTTACTACCTTGTGTCAGAGCCGCAGACTCTAGATGTGTGTTGCAACAGAAGAATTGACTGATCTATTATTGACATATGTGCAGTAATTGATGTAATGTATAATAAATGCATTAGACATATCCAAATCATAAATACTGTATACAGGAGTCTTCTCCTTTAAGGCTGCACTCCTTACTCTCTTCACTTATACATCAGTCCCAAGTTGGGTTTGTCCAAGGTCAGTTTAGGTTTTAAGGACTATGATTAACCATATTCACACTGTTAGAGGTACCCCTACTCCATCTACAGCAATTTCAATAGGTTTTAATAAAGCTTTTGAGTCAGTAGAGTGGTGGTATCCCTACATGGTACTCCAATGAATGGGATTTGACCCGCACTTTCTGAACTGAATCTGCACTCTGTATACTGATCACAAGGCTAGAGTACTGACAAATAATACTTTCTCGAAGGCATTCTCTCTAATGAAAGGGACAAGTCTAGGCTGTCCCCTATTCCCTGTCCCATTTGTACTGACCATAGAGCATCTAGCAGTAGCTATACACAAGTGCCAAGGCATCTCAGGAAATTCAGTTGGACAAGAGCACCACAAAGTGCTCCAATGTGCATACAATCTGCTGGTCTTCACAGAGCAAGCACACACCTCTCTGCCCCATCTCATCTCCATTCTAAGCACCTTTTTATAAGTATCAGGCCTTAGAATAAACCACACAGAAACTGAGGTGCCACCTTTAAATCAGGTCTGTACAGAGCAGTATATTCAAGCAACAGAACTCAGATGGGAGCCAGAATCTAGTACAGAACAGCATGTTCAAGCAACAGGAGTCAGATGGGAGCTAAAATCTATCACATGCCTTGGAATAGAGATTACACCCAATCTGGGACAAAATGTGCAACCTTAACTTTGCTCCACTGCTGGCAGAGTTATGAACTATATGCAAGCATTGGAACCCACCCCAGCTGTCCATGGTGGTTAAAATAGAGTCCATACAACTGATCACGGCATCAAAACTTTTTCACCACTTTTCTCACTTACTCCTGCCAAGCTCCCAGGAATGGTTCATTAAATTAAATACAACAGTCAGCAGCTTTATATGGGAGTGGAAAAAACTCCAGTACAGCCATACCAAATTGTGGAATCACTGGAAAAGGGGGTCTGGAACCTTCTGTTGTTCAAGGGATATTATTGGGCATTGCTTGAGCCCACCAACTACGGTGGTTCACTGGAAAAGACAATAGACCTACACTGTGGACCATGCTAGAAACTAACAAAATCTGGGGAGGTGTTCCAGCAGCTGGACTATTAAAAAAAACACATCTCATCTGATGGTAGGCATTCTCAGAAAATCTGGCACTAAATTCAAATTTGATGGCTACAAACCTGGAGGTTGGTAGACCCAGCAATGCCCCCATATAGTACAACCCTGAAATCCAGATAGGGCAAAAAGGTATCATGTCAAAATAATAAGTACATTATAGTGAGTACAAAACACCTAATCAATTATAGCGAGTCACAGGATAGCAAATGGCAGAGATGAGTGAGAGGCACATAACAGCGACTATGGACAGTTGTGAGTCTGGTATAGCAGGGAGCCGACCATGCCAATATCCCCACTATCAATGAGTGGCATGGTGTTATAATCCTAATAAAAAGGGGGTAGTGGGGTGGGGGAGCAAAGACCCAGCATATGAAACACTGAACAACAACTTTTTTTGTGTCTTTCTTAGATGCGAGAAGAAAAATGCCCCTTGTACTCTATGTAGGCTTCAGCAACAGACGGGATAATAGCTGTTTTGTGCCACACTATTATAGGTGAGTCACTCAAAATGTGATCCCTATATTTAATGTGCTATTTTGACTTTTGCTGATATTGCCTCACTATTTTGACATAGAGCCAGGAAAAAATGATGAACTGGCCTACCTGGGCAACCACAGGGATCAACACAGTTTATACTTCCTCACTGTTAATCCCCAGGACCTAGACTCCTTTCAGGGTCTCTAACTTATGTATCACTTGGACAGAAGAAATGTCTTTTCCTAACTTTTTTTTTGTCCAGGGAGGGCATGCAGGCTCTTAGCCCTGTCCCCATTCCCTGCTACTGGCTCTCACCTCTCTCAATCCATGGCACAAGTGTCTCATGGATTTCCCCCCTTGGTGGGGCCAGAATAGGGAGGCAATCCTCCTGCCCTGGTCACCATAACCATGGAGTCGAGCAGCAGTGTATTCTGCAAAGACACAAGCAGGGCTTCATCAAGCCCATCCTCTCACATTTCCTTGTTCTTCCCTTGATTCCATCGCAATGACCTGTCAGTACATGCAAGTAGAAGGGAGTGCATCCTGAAAGGGCCATGACTGCCCTGCTTGAGGCACTCAATACCTATGCTACCACTGGGCCTCTACCCGATAGCAGCCAGAGAATGAGATGGCTGACTACTCCTCCCTGGGAGAGGAGATCAGTCCCTAGGACACTAAATGCTATCACACTCCACCAATCCTGGCAATATGTACTTATTCCCAAACATGAATCACTACCATTGTGGGAGGTAAGGCATTCAATACATCAACCCTCCATGCCACTAGTCTGGCTCAGTCAGAAGAGATTTCTGACGCACACTTGCAGCATTGCAGTTCACTTGGGTCCCTGCTCACTAACCTCAATAAGAGCCAACCATTTGATAAGTCCCACCTCCTGAAAAACTAGATCAAGCACCCCAAGGAGTGCGCAGGTGCTAGGTATAGAATGATTAAGAGACCAGCTCCCAGACCAATCACAGGTAGCCCTCAATAAATGGATGACCCTGATGAATCAGCCAGTATCTCAGGAGGAATGGAACTCCTGCTAGAGATCTGCACACAATGCCATGTGCAACCCCAAAAGTACACTGATACAAAACAAAGTATTACACTTACCATATCACATACCCACAGTTTTACATACTGCACACCTTATCCTTAATGATGCCTGCTGGAGATGTGGGAGTCAGAGAGAGGATCTTTATCATGTCTTATGTCAATGTTATCAAGTGGAAGCTTTTTTTTTTATATATAGGTTATTTCTCCACGGGTGGTGTAGGCAGGTTCTCAGTCCCATCCCCACCTCCCCTCAGCTAGCACCTACTGCACCATATCACCATGTCCAAGATCCCCTATGGATTTTCCCCTGTAGTGGTGCTTAGAAGGGGAGAGCTGTCCTCTCCCCACCTGGTGACATACATCTTGATTGGGTGGGGTTATTGGCCGAAGGTGCAAAGCAGAGCTGGCAGCAGGGATTCATGTAGTCCACATCAACCAGTTGATTTCTCCCTGGTTCCCCTGCCATGACAACATGTCAGGACATGTGCATGGAGGTATGCATGCCACACAGGATTGCAACCCTTCCCTTCAAGTTGCTCATGCTTGCATCACCAAAGGGCCTCCACTTGGTGGCAGTAAAGGCCTTAAACAACTGGCCACCCTCCCCAGGAGAGAAGAGCAGTCCTTGGGACACTTGATCCACTCCCATGCTGTAGACCCCAGCAACCTGTATTCATTCCTGAACTTGGGTTACCGGAGTGGCAGGTGGTAAGGCAATCAATGCCTCAGTTTTCCACACCACTGGGCCAGTTACCAAGTAGAAGCTTATCGGTCACAAGTGTTTCATTTTATTAATAGTAGAATATCACATAATATCCCACACTCCTCAGATATAACACTACTGGGCTCTCTACAAGAGATCCCTACCCTGAAAACAACAGAAAAGGGGTGCAGACAGTATGTATAGAAGTCAAGCACTTTCTTTTTAGACAGTGGTGCACTACAGACATTCGCACACAGGCTGAATAAGTAGCTAACGTCACTCTGCTAGCCAAATTTGAGAAGCTGAGCCATATGGACTCCCATACCAATGGCAAGTTTTAGGACATATGGTCCCCTTTCTTTCTACATCTCCAGGGGGAAGATAGATGCTGCAGGCTCTTCCAGCAGCCCTCCCAGGACTGGGGTGGTTTGAACTTTATCAAACTCCCAAACAGGTCAGATTATGGGATCAGATATTTCTTGGTGTGCTTGTGCAGGAAGTTGAATCTAAATATGAATTGGCACAAATATTTCTTTAGTTATGATCTATGTACATTTCCATTTCTATAAGTCATATCAGATATATTAAGCATCCATTTGCATATTAGTTCTCAGACTGGTTAAGGTACAGTTGTACTAGATTAATCTGGGAAAAATCCATCTTCAGTCTCAAGTTAGGGCATCACACAGTATAGCAAGCTAAATGTCAGCATGCAGAGTTTAGGATATATCTGAAGATAAGACCTAGCTATGTAACATGAAATAGCATGTCATTTCTCCAAGCAAACAATAGATGTTGTTCTGAGCTCAGTGCATACCATGTGCCTATGGTACTCTTTCAAAGCTCAACAACATGCATGCTATGTGTAACATGGCACAAATGCCTTGGTCTGTATTTGCTTATCTGTTTGAAAGGTAAAAAAGATTGACTGCAAAAAAAAATGATTAATGGATAGGTGACAGAGAGTGGTGGTTAAGAGCACTCACTCTAAGGATGGAAGAGTGACCAGTGGGGTGTCGCAGGCCTCAGTACTTGGATTGGTCCTCTTCATTATCTTTATAAGTGACACTGTAGATGAACTGGATGGGACGGTATGCATTTTTGAGGATGATACCAAGATCTGTAGGGTTGACATTCAGAAGGTAGAAAGAATGCATCAGGATTTCAGGAAACTTAAGAAATGGTAAAAAAAAGATGGCAGTTGGGTTCCAATACCAAAAAGTAGAACATTATGTAACTAGGGTACATAAACCTCAGAGCTGAGTACAGGATGAGGGGTCGGTACTCTCAATCACTAAGCAGGAAATGGACCTTGGGGTTATCATATCTGAGGATCTCAAAGTGGCAGGGAAGTGTGACAAAGCAGTCGATAGGGCCAATGCAAATATGGGATTCACTGTGATAGGTACCTCCAGCAGGAAGATGGAGGTGCTGCTGCCACTGTATTGCTCATTGGTGAGACTCCACCTAAAGTATTGTGTCAATTTCAGGATGCCATACCTCAGATAGGAGATAGGGTTCAGGCAGTTCAGGGGAGGGCACCTAAAATGGTACAGGGGTCACATCAAAAGCACTACGAGGTGAGACTGTGGGATTTCAACTTGTACACTCTGAAAAAAAGGAGAGCAAGAGAAGGCATGATATAGACCTATAGGCACCTCATGGGGTGAACAAGGTGCAGGGAGGTAGTTGTTTTCATAGGAGGAAGTGCACCAAAACCTGAGGGCATACAGTGAAGCCAGAGGGGTGAAACTAAAGATGGATGTGAGAAAGTTCTACTTCACTGAAAGAGAGGTAAATGCTTGGAATAAACTGCCAGAGAAGTGTTGGAAGCAAAAACAGTAAAGGGCTTCAAGCATACATGGGGCAGACATAAGGGAATATTAGTGAATGGGCAGGGAAGAGGAAGGGTTGCTGGAGACCAGTTAAACTCTGTGGAGGCAGACTAGGCAGGGACCATCTGAGCAGACTAGGTGGGCCAAGCGGTTCTTTTCTGCCAGCAAATGTTATGGTTCTAAGAGGTGCTGTAAGCCTTCAGAACAATGATGGAACCCTGATTCATTCATGGGTATTTAATTTATTTTTCGCTCATTTCTAAAACCATCTACATGTAACCAGTTATGTCAGTTTTGATGCTCAAAGGAGTTGTTGTAGCTGTCTGGTAATCATCATTTGTATTATCGTTGATCTAATACTGCATGTAGTACATAGAAACATAGAAGTTGATGGCAGATAAGGACTGCAAGGCCCATTCAGTCCGCCCATTTTTTTCTACCTTATGAATGTGCCATAGGCCTTTACTCTGTCAATGGCCTATCTATTCATACTCATCTGTATTGCTCCCTTATGCATATCCCATGTCTGTTTGAAGCCCTGCACTGTATTCAACTCCACCACTTCCTGAGGTAGGTCGTTCCATGTATTCACCACCCTTTCTGTGAAAAAGAACTTCCTCACATTACACTTAAATCGGCCTCCCTCTAATCTCATGCTGTGTCTTCGTGTCCTGCTATTCTTCTTATACTGAAACATGTTAGACTCTTTCACCTTGTTAATGCCCTTTAGATGTCTGAATGTTTCAATCATACCACCTCTCTTCCTCCTTTGCTCTAGGGTATACATATTGAGCTCGGCTAATCTGTGCTCATATGTTTTCTGATGCAGTCTCTGCATCATTTTAATTGCCTTCTCTGGGTGGCTTCCATTTTGTTAATGTCCTTGTGCAGGTGCGGCCTCCAGTACTACACACAGTACTCCAGATAGGGCCTAACCTGTGTCCTTTAAAGATGGATTATTACCTCCCTCTTATGACTTGTAATACCCCTACTGATACACCCCGACATCCCTCTATTGCTTTAGTGATCTGCTTGGATGATTTCGGGTCATCTGTGATGATGATTATGCCCAAGTCTCTTTCTACCCTTGTGATTGCTAGAAATCTATAGTTAGTTTTAGGGTTTCTCTTCCCTATATGAATGATCATGCACTTTTTTGCATCAAACCCAAGTTGCCACTCTTCCAACCATTTTTACAGTTTATCCAGATCTCTTCTTATTCTGTCCACCCCATCTAGATCATCTACTCTGTTGCAGATGCTGGTGTCATCTGTAAACAGACAAATCTTACCCTCCAGTCCATCTGCAATGTCACTGATGAAGATATTGAAGAGGGCTGGCCCCAGGACTGATCCCTGAGGTACCCCACTTGTGACTTGCATTTCTGCTGACTGTATGCCATTTACCACCATTCTCTGTTTTCTGCCCAACAACCAGTTAGCCACCCAGTTGACCAATCTCTGACCCAACCTGAGCCTACCCAGCTTTTTTCATCAATCTTCTATGTGGAACATTATTGAAAGCTTTGCTGAAGTCAAGGTAGGTGATATTAACCGCACCCCCTTGATCTACCACTACTAAGGTAAGACTGACTGGTCTGTAGTTCCCTGCATCCATCCTGCTGCCACTCTTGTGGAGCGGGATCCCATCAGCCCTTCTCCAGTCTTCTGGGACCTCTCCTGTGCTCAGAGACTCACTAAACACTTCTGATAATGGCTCTGCTAGTTCTACCCTTAGCTCCTTTAGTACCCTGGGATATATGCCATTAGGTCCTATTGCCTTGTCCACCCTAAGCTTAGTGAGCTCTTGTAGGACCCTTTCTTTTGTGATGGAACTTTTGCACACCTCCCTCCCCCCTGTGTCCATGGTGTCCATGGTGCTGAGCTGTGGGCCCTACTCTACCTTTTCCTCAGTACATACTGAGAAGAAGAATCTATTTAGGATAAATGCTTTTCCTTGGTCCTCCTCCACACACTTCCCCTTATCCTCTTTGATCTTAACAATACCCCCTCTGGACTTTCTCCTTTCACTAATGTAGCTGTAGAAAGTCTTGTCATCTTTTTTTATTGTTTGTGCTAGTGTTTTCTCAGTTTGGGCTTTTGCCTGTGTTACTGCCTTCCCTTCCAAAATTAAACTGTGCCACCAAAAGCATGGCACCACAAATACATTTTCATTACCTGCTTGAAACCACCCACACTCGTGCAGTCCCGAAGCTGGCAGGGTAGAGAATTCCAGAAGGCTGGGGCCATGTGAGCAAATGCTCAAGCCCCTGAAGATTTCAAAAGCACCCTCAGAATTTCTAACAGCCCCTTGTCAGCCGAGTGTAACTGTCACACCGGGGTTGTAAGGAACAAGAAGCTCTTTTAAGTAGTCAGGGCCCTGTTCATGTAGGGCTTTATAAGTCAGTAAACCAACTTTAAAGGTGATCCGTCACCTAATTGGCAGCCAGTGCAGATAATGCAGCACCGGTGTAATATGAGATGATTGAGGAACTCCCATCACCAATCATGCTGCCGCGTTCTGCACGAGCTGCAGGTAGCGGATATCAACTCCAGCCAGCCCTAATTACAGAGAGTTGCAATAATCTAGGCACAAAGTCACAAAAGCATGGACCAGGGGAGGTAGATCCCCAGATGAAACAAGATGCTTAATCCTGGAGATATTCCTAACATGACAAAAGGAAGACTTGAAGATAGCCAACACCTGAGCCCATAACATCAGCCAATCATCAAGCATTACCTCCAGGTTTTGCACCTGTTCAGAGGAAGGGAGTTGCAAACCCTCCAGAACAAGTCCAGAGGGCTGACTAGCCCTCAACCCCTCTATCCAGTGACCCGGGTCGACTACCGTTACCTCCGTCTTTCTGGAGTTCAACTTTAACCAGCTTGAAGTGATCCAGTCTTGGATATCAGAGAGGCAGGAATTAAATACAGAGACAGCTCTGTCCTGCTCAGAGGCAAAAGACAGGTAGAGCTATGTATCATCAGCATAGCAGTGAAACCTCAGCCCACACCATCTTACAATGTCTCTGAGGGGCAGCATATTCCCTGCAAACAACATGGGGGATAGCACTGAACCATGAAAGACTCCACATGGCAGGGAAAATGGGTCAGAGGAAAAAAATCCCAGTCACCACTCTCTGAGTCCTGCCAGACAGGAAAGATGTAAACCATCCAAGGACAAAATCCGTTAGTCCACAGACAGACCTCAGGTGTCCAAGCAATACCTCATGGTCTACAGTGTCAAAGGCTGAAGACAGATCAAGGAGCACCAAGCTAGAATGGCTTCTCCAATCTCTCGCCATCAGGAGATCATTGAGCACCTGAACCAGCACCATCTCAGTACTGTGCCTCTTTCAAAAACCAGACTGGAGAGGTTCATAGATGTTATGGATGGTCAGGTGGTCATCCAGCTGTACCACAACTACTTTCTGAATCACCTTCCATATAAAGGGAAGGTTTGAAATTGGTCTGTAGTTGGCAGAAATATCCAGGTCCAGAGAAGCTTTCTTTAGGAAGGGGATAACCAACACCTCCTTCAGGGAGCTTGGAAACTCACCAGATTCCAAGGAGCACTGGACTATCTGCACTAGGACCGGGCTGATCAAATCCCAACAACCCATGATTAAGGAAGTTGGGGCCAGATCCAAACTACAGGTCATAGGGTGCATACCCTGGACAATCCACATGACATCCACAAGTTCAGGCAAGGCAAAGGAACTCCACAAAATCAGAAATGAGGCACCTAAGCACTGATCATCCACAACCCCCATAAAGCAGGATGAAAGAATTTCCGACCTGACATTGGCCTCCTTATCTGCAAAGAACCGAGCAAGTTCATCACACTCTAACTGCGAAAAAGGTCTTCAGAGCTGAAGACAGGCTGGGTTGCACAGCCTGTCCACAGTACAGAAGACCTGAGCTGGTTGGTTCTGAGTGCCAGCTATCTCCCTGGACAGGAATTCTGCCTTCTTACAGTAGATCGTTGATTGGTAGATCTGATAGTGTTCAACCAATCTGAGATGGTCAGCATCCAAGGTGGATTTCCGCCAACGCCGGTCTAACCTATGTCCAGCTCACTGCAACTCCCTCAAGGACCCATCAAACCATGGGGCTCGAGGGCTAAGGGGGAGAGGATGAACACAGACAGGAGCAATCAAGTCCAGGGCTACAGAAATGGCCCTATTATAAGCCACCACTAAAGTCTCTGGACCTGAGCTGGCAGTAGGAAACTCTAAGAGATCAATCACCACCGCAAGGCCTTCAGGACTCACTTCCTGCACAGGGCAGTAATTGACCATCTCCACAGGGGCAGGCCTTCTGGGGGGGGCACAAAAATTGAACTTCACAGTGTAGTGATCAGACCAGCCAACCGGTTCCACCTCCAAATCGGAGGCCTCAATCCCCAGGAGGAAGACCCGATCAAGGGAGTGGATATGTTTATGGGTGGAAGAGGTAACCACCTGTGTAAGGCCCAGAGATGTCATAAGCTGGAGGAAGTGTTGTCCAAACTGTGAGAGTTCATCATCAATCCAGGCATTGAAGTCGCCCAGTACCATCAATCTGGGTGACTCTAGTGTCATGTCGGTGACGAAATCTGCAACTTCCTGCAGGAAATGTATCTCATCCCTGGGTGGACGGTAGGCGAGAGCTATCCTGCAACCTACACCAGCCACCACTGAACACTCAAATGATTCAGCCACCTCAACTGGTACACTCTTGAGGCCCAACTCGGTCTTGAAACAGACCGCCCCCCCCACGATCCAATCTTAGGTGGTGAATCACTGAGCACTGGCTGGAATTGCAGCATCCAAAATAGGACCAGCATTTTCATCAAGCCAGGTCTCGGTGATGCAAGCCAGATCAGTTGTTCCAACAAGATCAGCAGTAACTGTGGTCTTGTTTTTAACAGATCTGGAATTGCATAAAGCCTCTCAAGTTTGATGGGCTTCCAAGGTCGCCCCGGCTACTTGCCTGCCACAAGAGGCAGTGGCCTTGGGTATGAAAACTAGATAGGGAGAACCCTGTTCCAGACTCCATTTTTCCCCAGGGTGTCTTCTAGGCCTAACCACCTGAATGTGAGCGATGCGCTCATTTGTCCTCCAATGTCCACCCACACACCCCCTCCCACATACAATACCTAGCACACAGCAATGCTGGTAAGTTGACCACAACAAAGATGGGGGGAAGGGGTGGAGGGCGTGGTGAATGGAAGATGAATAGTGCATGACGGGGGGGGGAATTTTCACATTCCACAATCAATAACAAACACACTAAACAGGCAACTGACTTATTTGAACCCCTAAATTACAATCATAAAAATTCTAGCAATACCCAACTAAAAACCAATAAAATAACCACCCTACTCACCCAAAATTCTATAAACACTTATAACCCCAAATCAAACTTAATGAAAACTAAGTTAAAACCATGAAACACCAATACAGCTGATACAAATCCAAAAAGGAAGATGGTGTAAAAGGAGTCCACTTCAGACAGCACCAAAAAAATAAACAAATAAATAAAACAGAAACAAAAACAAAACAAAACAAAACAACCCTGCTCACACCAAAGGATACAAATCAACTAAACATAAAACAGCTTAATGAGATTTCAGCTCTCAGGCACTGTCACTACCAGGGAGATGGTACAAAAAGAGTTCACCTCACAAAGCTCCAAACACAAAATATTAAAACATAATAAAACTAACTCAAAATAAATTAATCAAAGAAAATAAAAAGAAAGAAAACAAAAAAACAGAAAACCCTTCCTCTCACCAGGGGATATAAATTAACTAACATAAAACAGTAACTTAATAAAATTTCAGCTCACAGGTATCTCACTACCAGGGAGGTAAGAAAAGCTGGACACTCTCACTGTCCAAACAAAGTTAAAAGAAAAGAAAATTAACAATATGTCTGGTCACATATCTGATGAGTAGACACCACAAATTCCAAATGAAAGTCTCCTTCTGGTAGAAAGACCTCCAAATTATTCCAGCACTTTTAGCTATTATGGCTGAACAACTCCTGATTAAATGGAAAATAATGTCAGTGAACAAAGTAAAGGGAATGTTGATCACACATGAAGCAAGTTCAACTTCCAACAATAATGGAATGTCCTGAAGAACAATCTACACCTGTCTGGATAAATAGCCAGCTCCAAGTTCAGGGACCAAACCGATTTCGATAAAAAATGAAAAAAGGGAACAAATGGTGCAGAAATGCTCCTCCGTAGCCCACACCACCAAACAATCCCCAAAGATCAAGGGAGGCTGACACTTCAACTGCCTGGACTAAACAGCCCTCTGGCCAACTGCCAGACTGTCTAGGGGAGCCACCACTCAAGCCCATCCACTGGCAGGCCTAAGGTGAACTCCTCTGTGCGACCGCCAACACCCCAAGGGAATTACCACACCAAGACAAGGGGAGCCACAACACCAATCCAGAGAGTTGATTTTCAAGCCAAAAACCCCTTCATTTGGGCTTACCACACACAAAACAGAACAGTAAAATCCAGAAATTCCAGATGCTATGGTCCCACCAGTAATCCTCTAGTTCCAGGCTCTCCTCAAAGTACCACAAAATGCCTCTATCTTTCTGTATAATCTCAATGTCCAAGATACTGCTTCCTCCTTTATCAAAAGGTGCTGGACTGCGGGTGCCGAATACCTCCAAATAGCTTCAGCGTTAGCTATCCTTAACCACCAGAGCAAGTTAAAACAAAGTAGAGTAACATCATGAACTTCAGTGTGAAAACTTAAAATTGAAACTTTTCCACCAACTTAATACTAACTGAACACGCAGTTTGGCTAATCTTCCTCACTAAAGGTTTCTCACTAATTTAACCTTACCTCAGTTGCAAAAAATAAAATAAATTAGTATCACAGAACCACATTAGGCACTAATGATGCTATGAAATGAATTAAAATAACTCAGCTATAGAACGCTGTGATTATGGCGTGCCAAGCATAGCCTCCATCTTTGCAACATTGGAAGGTCAGAGATTCTACTCTCTGTCAAATAAGGCATTTTGTGAATAACAATTATCTTTTAGATCATCAAAACATTAAACATTATGCTGTCAGATAAAACATATACTGTACACAAATAGTACATACTTGAATAGCACATGACAGTTCACACAACGGTTATGTCTGTAAGCATAATGTCACTTTTTGTTTTTTGCTAGAGGTTGGAGGAATTACACTGCATGTAAAGGATCTGGTTTCTAAACTGATAATGCTATTAGACTGGTACCCTATTAAGAGCATGTTCAAATTGTAACAGCATCAGCTGTTTACAGTAAACAGAAAACCTTTGCATGCATTAGTGAGCAGTGTGCTCATTGTGTTTTTTGCTTTCCAGAGTAAGTATTATTGCAATTGTATCAAGTCAGTGCACATAGTGTAGCAATAAAATTCTGCCATAGCATTGTTTACTATCTAATAAAAATTAGAGTTCTCATTCAGCCAGTGGGATAGTTTTTTTTTCTGCTATATGCCATTTCTTCGACATATCTGACAAACTGTGTTTTCTAACACCAAAACAAATGCATCCTTGAAGTTCCTGACCAATCTCTTCCTGAAGGTTCATGTTGTATAACTGCACTCTATCCAACCATTTCTTTATCTGAGTCAAGTAGTATAATGACCAGAATTCACAGAAGCACCATGGTGGTAAATAACTGCCTCAGTCTTGAATTATTCTTGGACCAGGAGACTTTTTTCTGACAGAGAAATTTTTCACAGGTGTCTCAACTCTGACTCTGTGAGAGTCTAAGCACTGGATGAGTACCAGGGGGTAGTTTGCAGAGCGTATAACTTTCAGTGTTCTATTGCTCTGACCACCACATTTTCTGCACTCCCAACCAGAGTTTGATTTAGTGAACAAATATGTAAATCTAACAGATTATTCATGTGTGAAATATGATGAAATCCACAGCATATCACAGATCTGTTCTTTATGGATATTGCTACAGGAAAGACTGACATTTTGTTTCTGAAAATTCACTGTAAAGTGACCACTGAGATGCCATCTGCTTCCAATGAGTTAATAATGGCCCCTAATGAGCTCAGTAACATCTTATTAGATGTTCTCACCAAATTTATGTTGTGACTAATATAATGCAGGAGTACATTGTAATGGTGGTATAACAGGTGTGTTTGAGCTCATGTGAAAACTTTTGAGGTTCTTCTGGACATATGGAGAGGGTGCACTCTAGCAGGGCACAGTCATAGAAATGACTTTGCACAAAGCTTAGTAAAGAGTCTATGTACATATTTTCTCATTAAAAAATGTCATGAGACAAAAATAACTTTTGTAGTCTTACCAGACCAAATGTTTACTTCTTCAATTCATTCATCAGCAAGAAATGTAGTGCAGAAAAAAAACATAGATTGCTATGAAGAAGGCATCATTATACTGAAATGTCAGCATCCATGTGACATGTACATGTACATGTACATGCACATGGTCATGTTTGATCTCTCCTTAGCTGGCAGCTCAGTTCCACAGCTCCCTAGCAACAGAGGAGGACCTGTATAAAAATGGCTGAATATTTAGCACAGAATGAATTTACCAGTAAAGAAAAAAAAATTGTGATTCTTAGGCAATTGAGTCAGGATGACTAAACCGGATACTGCACTGGCAAGATATTGGATTTGTGATAACCAGTATGTTTTTCTGTACTACATTTCATATTGAAGAATGAATTGATGGCATCATCTGTGACTGGACTGGATGCGGTGGCAGTGGCCTATAACAGGGCCATTACTCTCACACTTGATGCAGTGATGCATATTACAGAGTACATAACAAACCCTATGAGCATAGGCTGAAGAACTTAAATATGTACTCCCTGAAGGAGAGGAGGGGAAGTGGGAATATGATTGAGGCATTTAATTACCTCATGGGAAAGAAAAAGGTGCAGGAAAATTCAATTTTTCAAAGAAAAAGATGCTCCTGGACAAGGGAACATAGGATAAAACAGGAGGAAGGATCAGAGGGAAAGTGAGGAAGTACATCTTCACAGAGAAGGTGGTGGACAAATGGAACAGCCTGCCAGAAGAAGTGGTGGGGGCTGATACAATTACAGGATTTAAGAATGAATTGGGTAGATATAGGGGAATCCTGGTAGTCTGGGGAAGGGGATAACCTAGTTCCAAGGAATCTTGAAAAAGCACATTTACTAGTGTTCACGGGCAGACTAGGTGGGCTGAAGGACCTTATCTACTGGCAACATCTATGTATCTATGTATGACACCAGTCTGTATATGACCCAGGGCTTCACGCTTGAGATCCAATGGGTTTGACAGGGAGCTCAGGGAATTGAAGTCCACAGGCCGGAGCATTGCCACAGGAAGTCTCATACCAGTGAGGACAGACTGGCTTTAAGGACTTACTAGGGTGAGTATCAAAGGACAATTTCCTGTAATTAATTGATTTATTTATGCATTTGATAACTGGGTAAATACACTGGTCCAAGTTACCATTTTCAGGCATGACCTTGGCCACATAGGTGCCACATGTAGTAACAACATAAAAACAGCTTTTAGAGCACAATAACAGATGACAGTAAGATTATTTCAAGTTCATGCAACATTAATATTAAGATATAATGCACATTACAAGTCCACTGGTGTGCATAACAATTAGTTCACAGAGACATGGTGCACTGAGAAATCTTAACAAAAAGTTGAGAGCAGGGGTATCAACTTTAATAAGCAAGATTTCAGTCCTATTAGGAATTATGGTTAACATTTACAGGATGCCTTGGACATACGAGCATTAGAAAAGTGCTTTTAAGAAGGCAGCATTTCTACCCAGTGAAATTGTGGCAGGGAGAATCCGACAAGCTCAACTTTACAAGATGGTAGACAGACTTCTTCATCCATTCTGTTTACAACCAGTGACAGCTAATGAACAAACACATTGCAAAGCATTTGCTCAGTTTTCTCTGACAGGGTGTCTTCAGTTCAGTCCAGGATTTCACCAACCAAGTTGCCGTGACCTGCTATGGTTGAGCTGGTGGTGGACCAGGGCTCCCTGGCTACCTGGGAGGAGTTTAGGTTGACTACAGTGGAGGATGCTTGTGGTGCAATCTCAAAGCTAAGGCCAACCTTTTGTAAACTGTCTTATTGTGAGCTGTGTAGGGTTTCTGGGCCCAGTGTTCTCCAAACTAGTCTGTTGCTCCCTGTCTAAGGGTGGTCTGTTCAAGTGTACTGAAAAATGTGCTGGTTAGGCTAATCCTTATGAAAACAACTTTGAACTCAGACTGTTTGGTGACTCATAGACCTGTCTCTAACATCTGCATTTTGGGAAAGGTTATCAAGAAGATGGTGGTGCTACAGCTTGAGGAAGACCTCACAGCCTTTGACATATATGAACCTCTCCAGTCCAAACTGAGGTCAATGCACAGCACTGAGACTGCATTGGTCAGGGTGCACAATAACCTTCTTAGGGCAACGGATAGAGAGGAGCAGTCAGTTTTTGTTCTCCATGATCTCTTTTCAGCTTTTGACACTGTGGACCATGGATTGTAGTTGGATCGTCTCATGGAGCACTGTGGGCTTATTGGGACAGTCATCAGCTGGTTTGAGTCCCTCATTTGGCATTGTATGAGAGGGTGGTAATGGAGAATTTCTCCTTACTCTTTTTATTTTTTCAATTCAAATTTTATCAAAGTTTCCAATACAGAGAACAAATCATAACAATGCATAATAAGACCATATACATCGGATACAAGATACAGAATGATTCGCTCTCCCCTCCCCCACCCACCAACCCAACCCCACCCCAAACAACCCAGTGCCTCTTTACACCTTTAGTACTATACCTGTGAATGTAGCCTAATAGTGATTAAACTTGAAGTGCATAGAGAGTTTGCAATGGGCCCCAAATTCTACCAAACTTCTTAAGTTCGTTAAATAAGCTGGCAATAGTCCTTTCAGTTCTGAGGTTTGCAAGTAACTCCTGAAGCCATTCAACATATGTTGATACCTTCGTGTCCTTCCAGTGTCTTAACACCACCTTTTTGACAGACATTGACATCAAAGCTATGTGATGCCTCCTGTTCACCACCGAAATGGAGGAGAAATCCCCAAGAAGACTAATTTCAGGGGTGAACAAGTCTGAGAGCCCAACAGAGGATCAACACACTGTTTAATCTCAGTCCAGAGTGGAATGACTTTAGAACAGCTCCTGAAAATATGGAGAAGATCTCCTTGAGACTGACATCTTGTGCAAAGGGGAGAGGACACAAGACCAAGCCTAGCAAATTTCTGAGGAGAATAATAAATATTGTGCAAAATTTTAAATTGCATTAATCTGAGTCTATCCTGCTTGAGGAACTTATGGCAATTTTGCCACAGGAAAGACCAATCCAGATCTCTGCCCTGAAAGAGAGAGGCCCAAGAATTTCTCCTTACTCCTTATACACATGCTCTGAGGTGTGCCCTGTGATGTCCCTTAGGGACAATCCATGCTGTTTGTGGTGTACTGTAGATGCTCAGTGGAGGGATCATAAGACAGTACAATTTGTTTTTTTTTATTGCTATGCTGATGATGTTTTGTTGTACCTGCCTTTTGTACCCCAGATGGCTGAAAATTGTGCCTAGCCGAGATCCAGCAATGAATGTCATTTAGTTATCTTAGGCTTAACTCATTGAGTCCTGGTGGCCATTTCAGGTCAGGTTCTGTAATTGATGGTTTTGATGCCCTATGGCATTTACTGGACCCAATGAGTTTTTAATTCAACAAGATGGATGTACTGGTGATTGAGCCTGGTCTTTGGTGGTGTTCAGAGGCCAGTGATAACATAGAAGGCTTAAAGTTTGTCTCCTCTAGTTTGGTGGCCTCTGCTAAGGTGAAGAATCCAGGGGTAATTCTGGATGAGAGGCTGATACTTGAGGCTTACAGTAAGTGTCAGCTACAGTCTGGAATGGCTTTTATCATCTTTGAAACATTACCTGGATCAAGGCCTTTTTTCCTTCTGAAGACTTGCCCTCACTGGTACAGTACTTGCCTTTGTCACATCCAGACTTGACTGCTTTAATACTCTTTACCTCGAAATTAGTGGTGTTTTCCAATGATGCTTGTTGCTGGTGCACAATGATGCTTTCAGGTTGTCAACAGGCCTTCTAGGTCTTGTCACATAACCCAGGTCCTGCACATACAGCACTGGCTACCAGTGAAATGACATATTACCTCCAAGGTTGATTTGCTGGTCTATAAGGCCCTATGTGGACTGGGTCCTGGTTACCTGATGGGCTTTCTGACTCTCTACCAGACCTCCTGCTCTCTCTGCTCTTCCAAGGTGGGCCTCCTGGCCATTCCTAGGGCTAGGTTAAAATCTTCTGGAGACTGGGCATTAGCACTCATGGGTCCTGCCCTATGTAACAGGCTCCTGTGAACTCTTCATGAGCCTCCCTCATTGGAGGCCTTTATAAGGGGCCTAAGTGCTACCTGTTTCAGGGAGCTTTTGGTCTGACTTAAGAAGCTCCAGAGGTGGTACTTCCTAAATATTTATTTTTGGACTCGCACATATTTATATGTAAATTGGTTTTACTAATGTTATTTTAACTGTTATGTGTGTATTATTATTTCTGTTTTATGTCACTCTGAGCCCCAGGAAATGGGTGCTTGATAAATAAATTATTACTTACTTATTGACTGGCAGTTATGACTTGCTTGAGGGCATAACTAAGAAGTGTAGATTTCAAAGCACTCACTGTCACAACAAAAGCTGGCAAATGTAGTATTGTCGCATTGCAGCATTTGCATAACAATTGACTCCTGAGCTGTTGTAAAACACAACAATTGCTGTTAGACCTACTACTTTTCTGCAAGATGGTGGTTTTGTATCTTCTGTTGAAGTACAACACTAACCAACAGTTGTAGTACACTGTGCATTTACTGCACACCTGTTTTCTCTTCAGTTGTATGACATGTCTGAAGTTGCAACAGACATGATCACATCGGTGACCACAGCAAACACAGGCATATGTGATTGGTACAAAGTCCTCACAGTCAATTGTACTCCATGATATAATTCTTCTCAGCATGTATTTTGCTGAATGCAACACTAATAATGTACAAATCTGCTGGACTCCTGATGTATATGAGAGCTACATAGTGTAGCTCTTTCCATAATTAAATATTGAAATTTCTACGTCAAAGATTGCTGCTTCTAGACTCAAACCTTGTGACTTGTGAACAGAGACAGCATACGTGAAACACTGTGAATTGTTTCCATGTAACATATATTTATTTCACAAGCTGAAATTTCACAGAACACCTTTCAATGCTTTGTTGGTCTTCAGGGTTGTCAGATTTCACCACAATATTTTCAATCATTGCTCTTTGGACCTTGTACTGAAAGTCAGCAATGTTTCCCATTGCACTGTGGACTAGTCCATACTCTACCAGAAGTTTGTGATAAACATCACCAAGCATTTTTGCACAATATTAAAACTGTCTCTAAACCAGCAGTTCATGAGAAGTCCTCATTAAGATCATTTCAAAATTTGATCATCTTGGCCATCGGGCCATTCATGGGTGCAAGTTGAAGTAGGTTGTCAAAAACAACATGTTTTCCACCAAAGGTAATGTTGTCATATGTGCCCACAATCTCCTGCAAGCAAATGTGGATGAAGACAAGTAATAGATTGGAATAGATACTATCCTCATCTATAATCAGGAGCTCCATCTTGTTGAACATGCATCATAGCTCACTTGCAAGTTCAAATGACAGTTTGCAGTATTTGCCAGTTTTGCTATGTTCAAATGGTAGCATACACATCCAGTGTAGAGTTACTTCACGTATATTATATGCTACAAGTCCAGTTGGGGCAGTCACAACAGTAGACATTGCCACTCCAGCATGATTATTTACAGTTGCAACGATTGATTCAATAAGAAAACTCTTTCCTGTACAAGCTGAAGCACTAACAACCACATATGCCCATGTTCTTCACAAACACTTTCTTGTTTATGATGATGAATGCCATGATGAACAGCATAAGTAACAGCATCATTAACTTTTTTTTTGGTTGCTCATACAACCACTCTTCTAGCTCAGAAATGTCCACTTCTAACTCACATACTTCTTACATTGCTGTCTCAGTCAGGGACATCAGCACTATTGGATCATTCATATGCAGTAGGTCACCAAGTGCAACTTTTGCCTCTAGATCGCAATTGTCTTGTGAACTGGCTAGGGTATCCTTATTCAGTTTTTCTCTAGCATCATTGACCTGCTGCTTTCCTAACTCTAATCTTTTAATGAGTGTATCAGATTTCTACAGAAAAAAGTCACAGAACTCACCCAGCATGAAACAAATAAAACTGCTGAACACACTATAAGGTGTAAAATACGTGCAGTTTATTCAGTGCAAGAAAAGCTGAGCTCCTCTGCATGAGGACACCCAAGGCAGAATGATGTTTCACCCAATAGGATTTTAGCCCTATTGGGTGAAATGTCATTCTGTCTAGAGATGCAGTATAATTAAATTCTGCTGGTGAAGAGAATGTGAAGTGGCCACTTTGCGTTGTCACTCCACTATGCAGAGTGGCCAATAGGAAAGGCTCACTTCACCTTGTAATTATTACCTTGTGTTGTCATTTCACCTTAACGTGAAGTAGGGCAGAGGGGAAACAATATTAGCAGACCCCCAGTGCCCCCCCACTCACACACAGTCACCAGAATTAATGTGCATCCCCAAAATGCTACTGTCTTGTGTCCAGAAAACTCCCCAGTGCTGACAAAGTGAAATGAGAGTACAACAAGAAATACAAAGTCTCCCAGAATTAATGGCACACTCAGTCATGGGTGCAGTGGACATGATCACATCACACACAGACACCAGAATTAATGTGCATACCCAAATGCTACTGTCTTGTGTCCTGAAAATTCCCCAGTGCTGACGAAGTGAAATAAAAGTGTAACAAAAAATGCAAAGTCTCCCAGAATTAATAGCACACTCAGTCATGCACACAGTGGTCACACACAGTCACCAGAATTAATTTGCTTCCCCAAAATGCTACTGTCTTGTGTCCAGAAAATTCCTCAGTACTGCTGAAGTGAAATGAGTGGGAAACAAAAAATGCAAATTCTCTCAGAATTAATGGTGCACTCCATCATGTGAGCAGTGGCCACACACAGTCACTAGAATTAATTTGCATTCCTAAAATGCTACTGTCTTGTGTCCAAAAATTCTCTAGTGCTGACGAAGTAAAATGAGAGCATAACAAGAAATGCAGTCTCCCAGAATTAATGGCACACTCAGTCATGCATGCAGTGGTCACACACAGTCACCAGAATTAAGTTGCATCCCCAAAATGCTACTGTCTTGTGTCCCAAAAATTTCCCAGTGCTGGCGAAGTGAAATGAGAGGGTAACAAAAAATGCCAAGTCTCCCAGAATTAATACCACACTCAGTCATATGCGCAGTGGTCATATGCAGTCACCAGAATTAATTTGCTTCCCCAAAATGCTACTGTCTTGTGACTAGAAAATTCCCCAGTGCTGGTGAAGTGAAATGAGAGGGTAACAAAACATGCAAAGTCTCCCAGAATTAATGGTGCTCTCTGTCATGCGAGCAGTGGCCACACATAGTCACCAGAATTAATTTGCATCCCCAAAATGCTGATGTCTTGTATCCAGAAAATTCCCCAGTGCTAACAAAGTGAAATGACAGTGCAACAAGAAATGCAAAGTCTCCCAGAATTAATGGTGTTCTGCAAATGTACAGACAGATTAAGATTGTGCTGCACACTCAAGAGATGCAGAGTCAGATGCAAAGTTGCAACAACACCTAACCAGTGCTCACAAGTCATAAATCCAAATCTGGAAAAAAAAGTAACTTTTGCCGGTTGGGGGGATAGTGCACAGCAGTAACATTCCACTACCAGTAAAGATACCATAAAGCCGTATAAAAAAATTCACACAGGTGCATTGGATAGCAAGTTCACACTGCTGCAATTACTCTGGCACAACAGAAGTTGTCTGATTTAATGGTATGCGTCGCACACCCACTCACACACCCACTACAAGTATTGCATAGCAAACTGAAAACCTTTAGCAATATAAGCAAATGTTTTAAACAAACTGAAATTATACACTGCTGCACCACTACAATCAACAAGAAAAGGCAAGAATTACTGAAAATATTACTGTGTGTACATTAACACAGTTATACAAGAAAAATATAACCAAAACAGAAAGACTGCCTTTTTCTCCCAGTTAATCTACCTACACCACTAATACCCCCCTTCCCCAAAGCACACTTTACAGTACACAGACTGACTGTTCTAAATTAACATTCAAAATCCATTCACAAACAATAAACACTTGATGATATGAGCACAGGAGGCTTTCCTACAATCGTTGCACTAAATTTTGAGAAAAAAAAAGGTCAAAAAGGCTTTTTTAGCAGCTTTTAGAGGATTTGAATCACAGAGCTCTGAGAGGAAACTGTCTCCATCTTCCACTACACACACACTACACAGAACTGAGGTTGTAAAGAACAATCTACAGCCCATGTGACCTGCACGCCCATGAAACACTGCAAATTCACCTTGGAGCTCAATAACAAGGCGAAGTGATGCAAAGTAAATTGATTTCAATGTACTTCTCTTTAAAATTGGTGGAGAAGTGGTTTGGGGAAGGTGGAATAACGTGAAATCATTGTTTTCAATGGACTTCGCGTTCCTCATTATAATGCAAAGTACTCCACTTCACGTTGCAGAGCGCTTCATGGATTCCATGTTACTCCGAAGAGCGAATTTCAGCCACTTTGCCCACCTCTAATTCTGTCTTGGGTGTCCTCATGCTGAGGAGCTCAGCTTTTCTTGCACTGAATAAACTGCACATATTTTACACCTTATAGTGTGGTCAGCAGTTTTATTTATTTCATGTTGGGTGAGTTCTGTGACTTTTTTCTGTGGATTACATGATGTCACATTGAACTGTGCCCCTGTAGGCAGCTCTGACATTTATCTGTATCAGATTTCTCTGATTTGAAGGTTCTCATGTTTGAGATTGAATTGCTCCCCATAACCATTTCAGTTGTTCTTCAATGATCCCTCATGACTCCATGGCTTAATTGGAAAATCTAGGATTAGTGGAGAATCTCTGGACCGGAAGTTGTTAGTCCTCACAATGGAAGAGGTACTGCATCCTCTTACCCACATCCTTTACCTGTCCCTTATCACAGCCAAATTCCCCAAGATCTGGAAAAAGGCTGTGAATACGCTTGTTTATAAAAGTGGTGAACGCACCAACCACTCGAACTACTGGCCTATCTCCATACTCCCACCCCTTTCTAAAGCACTTGAAAAGATAGTCCATTACCAACAAGTGGACCACCTTCATAAATACCAGTTCCAATGCAATGAACAACATGGGTTCAGGAGGCAGCACAGCACCACCATCACTGCCCTGATCAAGTTTTCTAGTTTCATATATGGTGCCTTAGACCATGGGCACTTGGTTGGGGTTACTTACTTTGACCTAAGCAAGGCCTTTGACACAGTCGAGGCTCTTTGACTCGCAGTCACCTCCTCTATCCTGTCCCTAGCGGACTATGGACTGCCGGTGTATGGTGCTGCTGATCAGACCGCACTCCATAAAATTTGCACTACTCTGAATAAGGCCTGCAGGTTAATTACTGGAGCACCTAGGCTGACACACACCTGTCTACTGTACACTAAAGCACTGGTACTTGATCTTGACGAGCACCTCAAATATCTGACCTGTACCCCTACAAAAAGACCCTCCTTGGGCTATCCCCACAGGATTGACCACCACCATATGCCGCTCTGTCCCACTAGTTCATACTGGACCTCTGGGAAAACCCTCTTGTTATCCCTAGAGCTAGGACCTCTCACGGCCAAAGAGCCTTCAGCTTTAGGGCCCCCTCCTGGTTCAACACACTGCCCCCCTCCATCTCCGAAGCTCCAACTATATCATGCTTCAAAACTTCATTACGTAACCACCTTATTAACACCCGATGCTGTAATTGCCACTAGTCAAAGCCGTACTCAATACTTATGACAAAGCTTATTACTGAGCTGCTAAGGACAACATAACTCTTGTATTGTTTGCATCAATCCTACCTGTACCAGCTTGTTTGTATCTATGTCTTAAGTTACTGTTATACTTATGTGTTGTACTGTTATACTGTGTATTTTCGTTTGTCTTACTGTGACAAGGTACCTTTGTAAATGAACCTATGGCTCAAAGGTTTTCAAAACTGCTGTTTAAATAAAATAAAATAAAAATAAATAAAATTAACTGCTTCTCCATCAACTAACCTGTACTAATCTTTCACTAGAATCTATGGGTTGGTTCTGGAGCTATCTTTCAGGTTGTTCCCAGCAGAAAAAAAATTCTTGATATTCTCTTAGAATTCTATCCTGTCACTATGGAGGTTTCACAGGGTTCAGTCTTTGGCACCCTGCTTTTCAGTTTATTTCTGAAAAATCTCCCCCTTGCCTGCCTGGGTCATGTCCTCCTATACGCAGATGATATGGTGCTGTTCCCAAGCCAGGCTGACCCCACTGTACTTGTAGAAGAAATGCAGAACTGTTTCTCAGCAGTAGAAATGTGGTTGCTGCACCATAAACTTCTTCTTAATTACAAGAAGACAAAGACCATGCTTTTCTCCTCCTCCTAAAACCATCACAAAACTCACCAACTCCAGATTCGCAGCAACAATAATGAAATACTGGACATGGTCCACTCCTTTAAATACCTCAGTGTCACACTTGACAGCACCCCTCTCTTTCTCTCAGCACATTCAGGGAGTAGCCAGGACTGTCAATGCAAGAATCGGGATGCTGTACAAATATAGACACTGTCTCACTGATGATGTGCTCAGACTTGCAGTATCTTGTTCTGTCACTCCTATCATTGACTATGGGCTAGTGGTTTATGGAGCAGTGACTGACTCAGCCCTACACAGAATCAGGGTTTCTCTCAACAAACTTGCAGACAGATTCTGCAGGCCCACCACAGGACACATATTTGTGAGCTCTACTCTCACACAGGTTGGCTGAACGTAGAGGAAAGGAATCAAGACCAAATCTGCTTCCTAGTGAGGAAGGCTGCCATAGGCCTCACTTTCCCTGGGGTTAAAGGCCTCCTCCACCTCCTCAACACCAGGACAAGGAATACCAGAAAATCAGAGAGCCAGATACTTACAGTTCCTTTCTGTCAGATCTCCCTAGGGCAATGATCATTTGCCTTTAGGGCTCCAACCTTGCTAAACTCTTTCAATCCTGACCTGTCCTGCACAAAAATTGGACAATTCAAAATATTATTGAGGGCCCACCTAGCATCAAGGAACTCTAAGTGTGACTGTGAGCTAAGCAATTAATCCCTACTCTGACCTCTCCTTCTTCCGCACCCCATCCCTCATCTGACAAGGCCTCTGTGCTGCTTCTCCCCACCCCTTTTCCCTCTTATAACTCTTATACTCCTCTACCTCCCCTTAACCCTCCTTCCATATGCCCTACCTAGCAAATTTTGCCTACCAAGCTTTCCAATACGATTTAGTGAATGAACATACTTGTACTGCATATCTATTATTCTCTGCTTGACTATGATACCTATTCATACTGTATTTAGTTAAATTTCCATTTGTTAAACTCTGGAATTGTTGTACTCAATGATTTTTATGCACATTGCTTGTTGTCTGTTTTTTCAGCTTTTTTTCTTTGTATACTGTTACCCTGTTATATTTGTTTACCCCTGTAAATTGATGCAGAACCTTTGTAAATGAGCTATCTCAAAGGTATTGATTCCTAGTAATCAATCAATATATAAATAAAATAAACAACAGCAGTAGTGCAAAATAGTACTGCTCTCTTTTTTAGTAATTTGAAATTCAGTTTACAATTGTCAGTAAACCAAGATTTGTGTCTTTTTGCAAGACTGTATTCAACATCTGTGAACTTGAAGATTCCTTTTGATCTTTCAACTATGACCCAGATTCAAAGGCATACCATTGTGCAACCTCTAATAGATTCATGTCCATCTCAGCATGTCTCTGAAGGTAGCATGTATAAATCAGGTTGCTTTCAGAATATTTGTCGAAGATGGCTGGTTGGCAATGTGATCTTCAATATGTTTATGCAATTTCATTGCACAATGCTTGTTTTTTGTTGTTGTTCATGTTCAAGTAGATTGTTGCCTCGTACTTGCCATAGAGTTCCTCTCAAAAGGCCATTTGAGTCATAAGCATCACATTCATAATGCGTCAAAGTTTTTAGCCCTATTGAATAGTCATAATGTGAGTGACTTGCTGCTTGCTGTAAGGTCTGCTCACAGATACTGCAAGCAAGTCTGCTTATTCTTAGTGATTATCCAAAAACTGGGTGCTCCCCTTCATTTCTGAATTAACCTTGGCTATACTTCCTTGTAATTGATATTGAAAGACAACTTGTGACAAAAAGGTGTACCAGACCACAGGCCAGCACTTGTAAGTATGTTTAGAAGAATATACAATGCCCTTTTGTCCTAGACATTATGACCCAGATATTCAAAGGGGTTGCGACTGGTGCAACAGAGCTGCACAGGTGCAACCCTACATTGTGCCCCAGTGGGATATTAAAAAGGCTGCCCAGTGCAGTGCATCTCTCGATGCACTAGGATGCAATGTAATGGTATGCAGTGCAGATGCAGGGAGGTGTGCCCATGCATATGCAGCACATCCTGATAATCAGCCCAGGATGTGCAGCGCATATGTTGGTGCAACTCTGCAGTGCACCTCATAGAAGGGCTCAAAGTTGTGCCCCTGCAGAGTAGGAGCAACTCTTGGCCACCCAAAGGTGGGTTGCAGTAATGCTGGGTGCAACACAGCAGCCCAGCCTTGGGTGGCCACCCGCCCACCCAGAACACCATCTACAAGCACTCACTGTACCTGGCCCCCCGTAGCTGCAATCAGTGGTATAAAACAAATCCCTGGCAGTCTAGTGGCTCCCCAGTCCCAGATTTCCCAATGAAAATAACATATGATCATCCCTGGTGGTCTAGTGGTCTCCCTCATATTGGAGTCCCCGATGCCCCATAACATGTAATGATGCCTGTCCCTGGTGGACTAGTAGAACCCCCCCCCGCCCATTGCTGTGATCATGGCAAATGCTTATTACTACATTCCCTGGTAGTTTAGTGGACCAGCCCTCCCTCCAGTCCATGATCACAGTAAAATGCACCCATGTAATTCCCTGGTGATCCAGTTGTACCCCCACAACTCACCCACAGAACCCTTACACCCCATCCCCACGTCATTGGCAGGTGGCTGCATCGCACCTGCATACACCGCCCTGGCTGCCTGCCGTGACAGAGTCACAGTATGGGCTGTGAGAACATTGGTCCTCTGTGTGGACCAATGGGCTTGCAGAGGCTTCATTGTACTAGACAGTCCCAAATATATGAATGAATCATTCACATGTTTGGGACTGTCTAGTACAGTATGCCTTGAGCCCATTGGTCCACACAGGGGACCAATGGGCTTACAGCCCATACTGTATCTGTCATTCAGCAGGCAGCCAGGCAGTATGTGGTGGGTTACAGCTTCCCACCAATGATGGTGGGGAGCGGGTTGGGCAAGCGGTCCTGTGTGGTGGGTGGGTGGGGGGTGCCACTGGATCAACAGGGAATGACATGTGTGCATTTTACCATGATTGGGGACAAGGGAAGGAGGGGGTCCCCTAGACTACCAGCGAATGTAGTAATATGCATTTACCATGATCACTACAGTGGGTGGGGGGCTTCCACTAGTCCACCAGGGACAGGCATCATTACATGTTATGGGGCATCGGGGACTCGGGTGTGAGGGGGACAACTAGACCACCAGGCATGGTCATATGTTATATTCATCAGGGAATTGGGGACTTGTGGGGCCACTAGACTACCAGGAATGTCTTTTAACACTTCTGCCATGTGATGGCAGCTACAGGGTGGGGGATGCTCCAGGATCCCCACAGCACATGTCATGCTGTGCAGGGCACCAGGCACAAGTCACTGGGCAGCCCTCTGCAAGGCATGCAAATGGGGCCATGTGTGCCTTACATATATTAAGGCCTCATTTGCATGACCCCTGCTGAATATCATGGGTGATGCACCTAGTGAAACTGCACTTGCACTGGCGCATCTCCGTGCTCCCTAGCTGTGGCTTGCACTGGTGTAGTGCCACTGCGCCATGCGCAATATGTGCACTGACACTGTCACATTCAATGGTGCATCCCAATTGAATATCACCTGGACCTGGCCCCAGCGCATCACAGTTGTGCTGCGCCCAGGCTTGTGCCACTGCCTGGCACAGTCTGAATATCCAGCCATATATATATATATATATATATATATATATTATATATATATATATATCTCTATAGGGGATACATGAAGGGCATAAGTGTGATATGGCAAATATTGTCACTCCTGCAGACTGAGCTCTAGATAACTCACAAGTGCTGAAGGCATGAGTGAGATATCCAGAGCTCATGATGCAGAAGTGACAATATTTGCCATAGCACATGATCTGCACATCATGTATTCAATTTATACAATAGGGCTAGGAGTTTCAGAAATATTGTTATGTTGTCTTGTGTCTGTTCCTGTTTATGTGTTTGCTCATACTGTGTGTGACTTTTTCTGAATGGGCTGGTAGTGTTAGAAACTCTGGGAAACAGATGAGTGTGTTTTGCAATGCTAAATGAGTAAGTTTTAGGTAGGAGTGAGAAACAGACTATTTTGTGAAGCTATATTCTTTAGACATCTTGCTGCAGTCAAGCTGAGAGTATCACAGTAATGTTTATGGGCTGAGAGTCAGAGTGTGAGGAACAGCTGAGACTGTTTTTAGTGGTAATTGAGTTAGCTGCAGGCAGCAGTGAGGAACAGATCATTCTGTGAAACTGTGCTCTTTAGAATTCTGGCTGCAGTCAAGCTGAGAGTATCACAGTAATTGTAATGGGCTGAGAGTCAGATATTGAGTAACAGGTGAGAGTGTTTTTCAGTGGTAATTGAGTTAGCTGCAGGCAGCAGTGAGGAACAGACCATTCTGTGAAGCTGTGCTCTTTAGAATTCTGGCTGCAGTCAAGCTGAGAGTATCACAGTAATGAGCTGGAAGTTACAGTGAGGGTAATAGTTAAGAATGTTTTGTAATGCTAACCAAGTTAGCTGCAGGCAGCAGTGAGACCTCACATGTAGGTCTGCATTTTTGTCTAACATCTTTGGTAACAGCACAGGTGTTTCTTGTATGCTGAAGGGAAAGCTGCCTAGAGTGATGATATCAATGACCTTTGTGTGACCTGTGTGTGTAAGTGACTGATATCATCATAGTAGAGCAGAGGGAAAAATATCACACTGCAGTGGATGATACACTGTTTTATCTCACTCATTTATCACTCAACCCTATTGTATAAATAATGTATATAGTATATACACACACACACATATACTGTGTGTGTGTATATATATATATATATATATATATATATATATATATACTTACATGGACCCTGAGGCAATCTTCCTTCTGTATAAACATTTTCTTTATTGTCTTGTCTCAAAAATTTCCATCCATAAAAACATCACAGTACTTACAAATTAAGCAGCAAAGTGGACAGCAGTGTCAGTGCAAAGAAGAGAAACCTAGCTAAGCTATCAAGCACAACATAACTGAAAGCAAAACAGAGTGGTCACAGCTACCAATACCTTATGTTTCACTCCATCTAGGCGTAGCTTAGTCAGAGGTTACCACATTATTCTAAAATGCCTACTTATATAGTGCTCTCAATTAATTGAAGTGCAATGTACTAATAATATCATGAGTGTATCAAGTCTATTAACCAATAGCACCTTAATACGTGTATTAAAAACATTGTAATACTAATGACTAAAAATACTAAAGCAATGGTCCCAGAAGCCTTAAAACATAATTGTGATGTCAATTAATATATTTTAACAGCCAAGTTATATAATTTAGTGTAAGCCAGGCAACACATTCCCCAAAAAACACAATTATATTACCGGGGGACTGCATATGAATAATCAGACGTGTTTAGTTTTATATTATTTCATTTTAAATAAGGCAGTGGCCCACCATCTCTTTATTATAGTCCATAATCTTCTTGCTTTCCATTTGTAGTGCAAGTCTTCTTTATGGATAGTGTCTTTGTTCTGAACTCAGACTTGGACAGCACTTTCACCTGAATTCAGTATTCTTGGACTGGATTGCACTTCCATTTTCTTTTGCATGTGGATTCATTATCAAATGAGCTAAAACAAAACAGGACATTAATTCTACAAAGACAAAATGCAGGCACTAAGCCAGAATTCTCACTTAAGCAGATGATTAAAAAAAATTACAGTTATTTACAAAGAATGCATTTGTATTGTACAATCTCCAATAATATTCAGCGGACATATACATGCAAACACTTGTATACATAGAGCGAGCAAAAAACAGTTATTCTTTATTTTATTTATTTTATTTAGTTTTTGTTAACCAGGTAGGTACACTAGACAGCATAGCTGCCTATTTTCAGGTACGACCCGGGAGATTACAACAAAGGGTATGCAGACAATAGTAGATACAAAAAAACATCATGGGAACAAGTAGAAGTCAGACATAGTACACTTACACAAAATTTTCAGCAATGACAGTATATTTGCAGGAATCTATATGTAGTAACAAAACAGTAATATAAGTGCAAATAACTTACAGTCATAAGTCATACAACTAGTGAGTAAGTGCTAGAAGAGAGGAAAAAGTAAGATTTCCAGGCAGGTTTGAGAGTAATACAGATTGGAGCCGGTAGGCAACTAGGATGAACCAGTGCAGGAGTGGGTGGACAGAGAACAGGAGCAGGGTTCAGAGCTTAGAAAAGCCATACGAAGCTCCTGTTTGAAGCTGCTTGGAGAAGGGGAGATTCTTAGATTCAGTGGAAGGGAGTTCCATAGTTTAGGGGTCCAGCTAGAGAAAGCATTCTCCCCCATTTTGGTTTTACATCACGGTTGGACAAGAAGAGATTTGTCACCTGATCTCAGTGGGTAGGCAGAGGTCACAGGTTTGAGCAGTAGAGCCAGTTTATCAGGTATGTGGTAGGAGATTATATTCTTTATAAAACAGTATGAAGTAAACTGATGGAAGGCTGAGGGGGTAAACCATCCCAGAATGGAGTATAGTGTGCATTGGTGAGTATGTCTGGGTAAAGACAGAGCAAAATGGCAAATGCTGTTGTAACAGACATCCCACTTTCGTAGGAGCCCTCCAGTAGTTGCTGGAAAAGCTATTAACCCATACACCAATTTGGGTCTCAGCATCCCCTGTGCAATGGCCATCTCACCATGGATGTTAGGCTGTGTCTCACCTTATATGCCAGTCCAAGTTGAATATTGATGGATTTAGTGACTGAGGTTAGGTGCAGCTCAAAATCCAAGGCGGGATCAAGGGTTACTCCTAGGTATTTAAAAGAGGTAACTATTAAGGGGAGCGCCATCAAGCACTCTGATACTTAATGGTAGGGTACAGGACTGAATTTTTGAACTTGAACCGAAGAGCATAGTCACCATTTTATTTTTAAGACAAGCTTGTTTTGCATTGCCAGCTCTGAAAGGCACTGAAGTTATCATTGATATTTAGGTTGATATCTGAGAGGTTTGAGGAGGATGAGTAAAGAACAAGATCAGCGGCATATAGCAGACCTGAGCAAGCACCAGTGAGTGGTGGGATGTTGTTTTTGAAGACCGTAAGCAGGAGAAGACCAAGAATTAAACCCTGGGGCACTCCGATCCAAGTAGGAGCAAGAGGTGACTTAGCATCTTCAATCTGGAAAAATTGTTGACGCTTCAAAAGATAATTTTGAAACCAAGTGGTGATGGGGGTAGAGAAGCCTAGGGATGACAACTTTGATAGGAACAGCGGCTGGTCAACTAAATCAAGCGCTTTTGTAAGATCAACAAAGGTAGCCCCAGTGAGAGAGCCTTTGTCCATAGCGAGATTCTTCAAGACAAGCTCCTCTTAACATAAATAAATATTCAGTTCCAAAAAAGCATATCAAGCAGGGGGTGGCAGGAGAGGAAGAAGATGAAAATGAGATGGTTACTAACTATGCCACATCACTGAATTTATCTATATATTACCAGGAAAAACAGTTAATAATGCAGAAAACAAAAGGGTAAAGGGATGGAGGGGAACATTTTCTGTAATTCTCTTTTTAAAAATGATGCACCAGTTAAATGGAATCAATTAATCCTGGGGGAAAACATGCCCAGGTATGAAAAATCAATTTAGTTACCCAGGTGCTTACTCTATTTTCCCAATCTCCCCCTCTTGGGTTTTTCACAACTTTCTGCAATCCAAAAAAGTTACATAACTTTCTGTTTCTCTTTGATATGCCTGCCAATGGCACATTTTTCATTCCCATCTCATAATGCTCCAACATGTTCTGCAATTCACAATTTATAATTTCTAGTTATTCTTCCAATGCAGAAAGCCCCAATCTGGCAGGTCAACATATATACCACCCATATGGTATCACATGTAATCAAATCATTACATGCAATTTCCTGTTTACCCCTCTGATGTTTTACTGACTGCCCATGAGTAACATACCCACAGTAAATACATCTCCCATGCCTTTTATTCATTTTAGACACTTGCCATGGTATATTTATTACCCTCTCTGTTGAAACAGTATAGAAACTACCATATCACCCACATTCTTTGCTCTTTTAAACACAAACACTAGTGAGTCTTTCACAATTGGTTTCAACTTTTCATCACTTTCTAGTACTGACCATCTATTGTTAATGACCTCTCTAAGTTTGTTCACCCCCACAGTGTAGGTAGTTATAAAACACAGTGTTTCAGGCAACTGTTTATTTTTCCCTTTTCTGGAGCAATTTTTTTAGTAATTCCTCTCTCCCCATTTGTTCTACAGAAGGTACTGCCCTCTGTATAGCTCGCTTAGCATAATTTCTTGCACAGAATCTTTCTGTCTGTTGTTGTTCCCTAACTTTGAATACATCATCATTTGAGCAGTTCCATTTCTACCTGATCAGTTGACCTTTAGGTATAGTTTTCATTATGTGTTTGAGGTGACAGCTCTGGGCTAAGAGTAGTGTGTTTCTATCAGTTTTCTTGGTATATCAGTCTGACTGAATGTTCCCTAGCCCATCCATGTAGAAAGTTACATCCAGAAAGTGTACATTTTCTTTACCAAATGTTAACTTAAATTTCAATGCAGGATCACAATTATTGCTGTATTCAGTGAAATCCTCCAAATCTTGGTCACTTCCTTTCCAAATAACAAATATATTATCTATAAAGCACCTCCACAAATCTAGACAATATAAGAATGCAGTTGTGGAGGTGCTCCTGATAAAGTCCTCCTCCAACTTTGCAAGTTACAGGTTTGCAAAGCTCGGTGCAAACATTGCACCCATTGCAGTACCTTGTATTTGTAAATAATAGGAACCACAGAATGTAAACATGTTTTATGTAAGAACAATTTGTGCTAGATCTAATATCAGTTCTGTGGGGGGATCTTCAGGGTGAGACCTCTTGTTCAAAGAATGCTGTAGAGTTTGGAGCCCTCCTGCATAAAGGATAGTTGTATATGGTGACTGCACATCATATATTGCAAAGCACCAATGCTCCTGCATCTCAATGTTGCTGTCTCTAAAATATCTGTTGTATCCCTTATATAGGAAGGAATACCCTGAACCAAGGGTCTCAAGAATGAATTGGTAAACCTAGAAATCGATTCTGTCAACCAACCTACAGTATGTCTGATATTATTGGGCATCCAGGCAGGTTTTTACATCTTTATGAATCTTTAGCAGAATGTATATTGTCAGAACTACTGGCTTATCTACTGTAAGATATTTTCTCTCTGAAGTTGTAGGCCACCCAGCGCTTACTGCCCAGTTCAAATATGTATCAATTCATTCCTTAAATACCCTGGTTAGATTTCCACTTAGCTTCTGATAGAAACTAGCATGAGTAAGTTGTTGTAAGATTTCAGCCTGATAGTTCACACTATTCATTGCTACAGTTGCTCCCCACTTATCGGCCTTTTTAACAACAATAGGTTTATTGGAGCACAAGGTGCACTTTTTTTTTCCAGTTGTAAGATTGTGGGAGACTTTCCTTGAATCTTTTTGATTTAAATCCATTTTCATTAAATCCAATTCACACAGCTGTAAGAAGGTCGCAACAGCTGGTTCATGTTGTGGACAAAAGGTAGATTTGGGCTAAAACCACTCATGCTAGATTCCACTGCCTGTGATTCTTCAGCTTCATTTTTCTGAAAAAAGAGTCTTAAGGGTTAATTTTCTGGAAAACAGGTGCAGATCTATCACAGCTTGGGAAACATCCAATGATTTAGTAGGCACAAAATGTAATCCTCTAGTCAGAACTGAAAGTTAATTTTCACTGAGAGGTCCAGACCAGATGTAGATAACATTATTTTCAGGAAATGATGGTAATCTAGTTGTTTTTATATTAACCCTCTTCCACCTCCAGCCCCCTTCCTTGTCCTCAGTTTCTCCCTTGTTCCTGGGTAAATGTAAACCTGGTTCTCTGATTGCTCCTTCTCAGTGCTGTATTCATTTGGTAGAACGGGGGGAGGGGCTTGGTAGTTTAAATTTTGACCCATTGATCATTGGGGTACATAATATGAGCCTGTGCTAGATGTAGCCGAGTCTGGGCCAGATGTATAGTCTAGTACAGTATTTTGATTCTCCTGTTCTGTCCTTTTCAGGATAGATTTTAAACCTTTATTATTGGTTTTTAAATTCCAATCAAATACTGTGCCATTCCTGTATTCATTTGCATCTCTCCTAAGTTTCCTCTCCTTAGCAACTTTTAGTTTTACATTGTAATTGGCTATTTTCTTGTCTAGTTCCTTTCTAAATTCAGCAGCTTGAGCACGTGTGTTAATTTCTGCCAGCTTCTTTTCCAACTGATCAATTTCTTTAACCACCTTCTCTCTAATTGGTACAGCATTGTTCAAAATTAATTGAATCCACTCTAGAGATGCCTTGTGTGCAATCTCCCTCCATTCCTTTAAAAAGGTTTCCTGATCTACACCAAAAGCTGGCATTTTGGTAATCCTAAGTCCTCATGGTACTTGCTTCAGGGAAAGATACTGTATGCTTCTAGGGATGTTTTGTGCCTTACATGCGTCTAGCCTTTTTAACTGTTTTCTGAAGTTGAAAGTAAATCATCCTAGCATCATCACTGCCACTTTGTAAGTCAGGCCCTCCACCTTGATTGTTAATTAACAGTGGATTACTGGGGCCACTGTGTAAAAACACTTGTTGTGAATAGCTTAGCGGTCTCTCTGTATTTTCATTTCCGGCTCTGCCAACAAATGTTGCTGTTTTTTTGGCCACCATAAGAAATATTCCCATCATGTACCAATAATGCAAAAAGGATTATTATTTCTATTAATATGTCCACTATGGTGTGCTGCCATACATAAGAGTTTAGAAGTGAGCACACTTTGTATTTCAAAACCACCAGTTATCCCAAAAGCTGGGTGCTTCCCTTCAGGTCTGAATTAACCTTGGTTGTGTTACTTTATAATCAATATTGAAAGGCAACTTATAACAGAAAGGTGCACCAGACCACAAACCAGCACTTGTAAGTATGTTTAGAAGAATATACAATGCCCTTTTGTTCTAGATATATATATATATATATATATATATATATATATATATATATATATATGTATATATATATATATATATATAATTATTTGCAAAAACTTTGTTAATGCATCAGTTAGGGTTATTTCCACACAAACAAAAGTGTGGAAATTCCATGTTAGGGTTACCACCCCACCAGCCTCAATATACCACCAAGCATCGGAGTGTGTGGTGGGGTCATCAGCCTAAATCCTACCCCATTCCATGTGTAAGGAAGCTGTGGTGGTGCAGTATAGAAGAATGGGGTGAGAGTTAAGCATGACCACCCCAACACCCTATACCTGGTGGTGTGTGGAGGGTGAGGGGGTGGTGGTCATGGGCTGATAACCTTAACATGGAATTTTCACACTTTTGTTGGTGTGGAAACAACCCTAACTGATGCATTAATGAAGTTTTTGCAAAGAATTTCTTTTATTTTTTAAAAGTGTAATGTAAGTAGTAAATGGAATGTATTGGTGGGAGCATGGAGCCCTCCAAACTGCTCAGTTGTGCATAATGATATGTGTCTGTCACTTACACATAATTATGGAGCCATGCAGCAGCCCTATTAGTCAAGGAGCCCTTGTAAGAGTAATTTGCCAATATCTTGGGAACCATAGTAGGAAGAAAAAAGTTCAGGTGTGGTTGTAATCATGACAGTGAGTAGTTCTCACAACATGAGTAGACTGAATCCATATCTCACATAGTTTCTGACATACATGCATCAAAAACCAATGTCAGTGCTAACTCTGAAGGCATAATACTGGCCTTCAGCCATGAAAATTAGCAATTGGAACACTAATTCACAAATATCTCAGGAACCATACAAACTAGAAAAAAAATTCAAATTTCACAGGTTTCATGGGTTTGTAAGCTAGTTCAGTGCTTAGCCCCCCCCCCAATTTTTGATGAAAAGTCCATATCTCAAACTGTTTTTGAAACACGGTCTCCGAAAGGTGTCACTGGCACCACAACATTATTCTATGGGAACATTTCTGAACTTCATAATGCTGTAACTATGGGCTTTTTCATTGTTTCCATAAGAAACCACCAAAAGGTGCACCTGTAGCACTAGACATTTACACCCTGAAAGGTACAGTTCAATAGCACGATCCACATTTCCACACAGAAGTGACAAAGAAAACAATGCACCACAATGTTATCCTAAGGGGAAAGTTTGGAACTTTGGAATGCTGTTACTATGGCACTGTTCAATGTTTTCACACCTAAAGGCACACCTGTGGGAGTAGGCCTTTCCACAATAAAATGTTCAGGTCAATACCATAATCCACATTGCCACAATCCCAGGACAAAGAAAAACCACCACCCTAATGTTATCCTATGGGGAAATTTCAGAACTTTGTAATGCCGTAACTAGGGGTGTCTTTAATTTTTCCACACAAAAGCAGTGAAAGGCACATCCATGCCACTAGGGTTTCTTACCCTGAAAACATCATGACAATAGCACAATCCATCTTGCCACAATCAAATAACAAAGAAATGCAACAGATAGCAAAAATGTCCTATCTTTATAATGGGAATGTGATCACGATCAAAAAAATGTGATTGCAATCATATTTAAAGTTGCCACGGTTGTTTTCATGTTAAAAAAAATGTTGTTGAGATCAAAAACATAAAAACATTTGAAAAACATTTTTCCAGGCCAGCTAGACAAAAACTAATGCCATAGGCATGTTCCTCAGGGACCATTTAGGTAAGCCCAATGACTGGTGTCTTCAAAAGTGCAGTAAGATTTTAGTTATAACATTTTTTTCTCCGTCGCTAACTGAAAACAAGATGGTGGCAGCACGACAACATTTTAGGGCAAGCTTGATCAAAAAATATGATCACGATTGTTTTTGCAGTGCACATGTACTGTATATTTTCCCATCGACTACAATGGTACATAAAAAATGCTATAACTTTTGAATGGAACAAGCTTTTTTTCACAAAATCTTCAAAAGGCACCACTGATAGCCAGTACCCAAGCAGCCCACCCAATTTTAACCCACTCAAAAATATTCTTCAGTGCAATATGGGCATCTAAAACAAATGGAATGTTGGGGATTTTTTACTTTTTAAGCACAGTATAATTTTAGATCGCCACAAAAATTTCCTGTTCCGGAGATTTATGATCATTCTTTCTACATCCCAGATTGCTAGCTTGGCAGAAGACACCAGGAGAAAGGACTGCTGTGTGACTAGACTTCTCTACTGGGACTAAAGAAGTAGAACTCTTGTACTTGGACCTTTAATTTAGGGTAAAATAAAAAAACTAACAAACAAAACAAAAAAAGTGTGTGTTTGTCTGAGTTAACTGAACTGAATGGTTGTCTGAACAGTTATCTAGGTGTAAATCTCAGATGATTGAAAGGACTTGATAGCTGTGAGGTTTAAATTACTTGTAGAAAGATCTAGTAAGTAGGGAGAGTGGCTTAGCTAGAAGGAAGCTACATTTAAAGACTGCCTTAGAAAGATTCTGCTACTAACTTGGCAGAAGACACCAGGAGAAAGGACTTCTGTGTGACTGGACTTCTCTAGTGGACTATATTGCCTTCCTTCCTCCACCCACCCACCCACCCAAAGCTATTTCTACTTTATAGGCACAGGATTTGACTGACAACAGGAACTTCCTGTTTGGGAGCAGGAAGTGAGTGATCACAGAGCCACCAAAGACCAACCATCCTAGAAGGGCAAGAGTAGCTCTCCATCCCCCTCTAGCTGCTGGAGATCTGCCTCTGAGCATGTAAGTGGTCTACTGAGAAATATAGGCTATTCTTTTCTCAGAACAGGACAATCAGGAGCTTAAAGGGCACACAGGCAGAAAGCAAGGAGAGAGAGATAGAGAGAAAAAAACAGAAGAAAGAGTAAGGATTGCAAACAGTTAAGGGGCCAGAAATAAGACATGATGGGAGTGGTGCAGTGCAATGGCTGTGGAGTAGCAGTCTTCCGGGAGACGTTCTGGAGGATGCGGTGCTGTCCCATCTGCAGGCACCTCTCTGGGCTGAGAGAGGAGGTTGCTTATCTCCAGGCTGAGTTGGCCAGGATTTGTGGGACCTCCTCTTCCATCCAGGGACCACCAGTGCCACTGCCGTTGCCTCAGAGGTTACCAAGAAAGAGGAGCAGTTGGACCACAGTGGGCTCAGGAAGAGTGAGGGTGGTGGAACAGAGGCACATCCCTCTAGTTGTACCTCTCCACAATTCCTATGCCAGTCTGGCAAAGTGTGATTCCTTTATGGAGACACCCACAGTGGAGACCAAGGAGGATGCTGGGAACCTCAATAAAGGAGACCCACAGGAGGGTGGCAGGGGACCCCGCAGGGGAAGGAAACAACTCCTGGTGGGGGACTTCATTGTTAGGAAGGTAGAACTGGGGGAGGAAGGGGAGAGGGAGGAAAGGTGCCTGCCTGGTGCCATGGCTTGGAGGGACAGGGAGCGAATCCTCAGGATTGCGGGAGCAGCTGCACAGGGGAGGGAGCTGGATGTCATTGTCCACCTAGGGACAAATGACCCAGCTAAGAAAGGGATTAGAGAAGTGTAGGAAGAGTTTGTGAAATTGGGGAGGGGCCTTAGACAAGTAGCATGCATGGTAACCTTCTGGGAGGTGCTGCCCTTCTATGGCATAGGAGAGGCAAGAGTGTTCCACACCATGGGATTCAATCAGTGGTTGAAAAACTGGTGTGGAGCTCAGGGGATTTGGCTTCATTGGGGACTGGGGGTCCACCTGGAGTGATGCAAGCCTATACTGGCATGATGAGCTGCATCTGTCCAGGAGGGGAACCAGGATCCTAGGTGATAGGTTTAAATGCTTCATTGGCAAGCATTTAAACTAGCCAAGGGGGAGGCACTGGAAAGGAGCAGGGAAATCCTAGCCCCCCCAAAACATCATGGTAGTAAGCGTGGTAAACTCCTACATAGAGGTGTCAATAGGGAGATGGGCTGGGGTAAATGGAGAAAGTGACAAAGGCAAGAAGGACAGGGATGGGGCAAAAAGGAGTAAGGCCATCAGGAAATGGAGGGGTAATGAGTACCAATGCCCGTAGTCTGGGCAACAAGCTCCCTGAGCTGGTGGCCTTGATGTAAGAGGGATGCCTGGATATTGTAGCAGTTACAGAAACATGGTACACAGAAAACCATGACTGGGATGTTAACATACCAGGGTACATAACCTACAGGAGAGACAGGCAGGGGAGAAGAGGGGGAGGAGTATCTGTCTATGTAAAGGAAGGGATAAAAGCAACTGAACAAAAGAGTAAACAGGGAGGAGAGGAGGCACTGTGGGTCACCTTGAAGACTGGAAAGGGCACCACAATCCACACAGGGGTTGTGTACAGACCCCCATGTCAGGGGGAGGGAACGTACAAGGATATGATAGAAGGCATTCTTAGAATGGCAGAGAAAGGGGAGATACTGTTGATGGGAGACCTGAATATGCCAGACATTAACTGGAGCACATTTGCTGCAGTCACATCCAAGAGCAGGGCCATTCTTGATGCCCTACAGGTGGCAGGCCTCAGGCAGCTAGTTTCGGAACCCACTCATGAGGGAGCAATCTTAGACCTCGTGACTCAAATGGGGGCAGTGAGAGGGTCTCAGATCTAGAAGTGGGTTGCCATCTGGGAACGAGTGACCATCACGCAGTGTGGTTCATGTTAAACTCAGCTACAGAGTCAAGTCATACAAAAGTGAGGGTACTGGACTTCAGGAGGGCTGACTTTGGCAAGATGGGAGAGTGCCTCAGAAAAGCACTAGCAAACAGGCTAGAAGGAGGTTGAAGCAACAATGGGGAATCATCAAAACTGCCATCACAGAGGCAACAAGCCTTTGTGTGAAGCAAATAAACAAATCAAAATGAAAGAAAAAGCCACTATAGTTCTCAAAAGAGGTGGCTGTGAAAGTCAGGAGGAAAAGATAGCATTCGAAGTATAAGAAACACAGAAGGAGCAGGACAGAGAACTGTACCAGTTAAGGCAGAAGGAAGCAGGGAGGGAAGTCAGAATAGCAAAGGCCCAAACTGAGGAAAAGATAGCCAACTCAGTTAAGAAGGGGGATAAAACCTTTTATAGGTACATCAGTGAGCATAGAAAGACAAAGGGAGGGATAGTGAGGCTGAATAGAATGAACGGTGGGTGGGCAGAGGGGGACAGTGAAAAAGCAGGGATACTGAATGAATGTTTCTGCTCAATATTCACAAAAGAGGAGAGGGAAGTGCCTAATCCAATTAACAGAAGCACTCTTAATAGGGGGGGTCAATCCCAGTCCTTTCACAGAAGAAAGGGTTCTGCAAGAACTCCTAAAACTGAAGGTGGACTGAAGCAATGGAGCCTGATGGAATTCATCCCAGAATTCTAAAAGAATTAAGGGGGGAACTAGTGAAACCACTGGCTACACTTTTTAATAAATCATGGGAGGATGGTGTGGTACCCGAGGACTGCAGGAAGGCAGATGTGATTCCCCTTCACAAAAGTGGGACCAAGACAGAGGCAGGAAACTACAGACCTGTCAGTTTGACCTCTGTGGTAGGGAAAGTGATGGAGTCACTTCTGAAGGAAAGAATAGTTGAGTACCTAGAGGTCAGTGGGGCACAGGGCCCAAGGCAGCATGGGTTCACAGCGGGAAGGTCATGTCAGACGAATCTAATAGATTTCTTTGACTGGGTGCCCAAAGTAGTAGACCAGGGAGGGGCTGTGGACATGGCCTACCTAGACTTTAGCAAGGCATTTGACACAGTCCCACACAAAAGATTAATAGTCAAATTAACCAGCCTGGGAGTGGGTTCCAGGGTGGTAGCCTGGGTAAAACATCGGCTGGACAACAGGACACAGAAGGTAATTGTAAATGGACTCCACTCTGAAGAAAGAGGGGTTACTAGTGGGGTACCGCAGGTTTCAGTATTGGGTCCAGTCCTTTTTAATGTCTTCATAAGTGACATTGCAGAGGGACTGGAAGGAAAAGTATGCCTCTTTGCAGATGACACAAAGATCTTCAACAGGGTTGATACACAAGGAGGCATGGAAAGGATGAGAAGGGACTTGGCAAGGTTGGAGGAATGGTCAGAAGTATGGCAGCTAGGATTCAATGCAAAGAAGTGCAAAATAATGTACCTGGGTAACAAGAATCCAGGGGAAGAATACACAATAGGGGGAGGTAGTAACAACAACAAAAAAGGAAAGGGACCTGGGGGTAATAGTATCAGTTAACCTTAGGTTAGCAAGCAATGTGAGAAGGCAGTAGGGAGGGCTGGGGGTATACTGGATGCATAGAGAGGCATCAGCAGCAGAAAACAGGAAGTTGTTATCCCTCTGTACAGACAGTTGGTGAGACCCCATCTGGAGTACTGTGTCCAGTTCTGGAGACCCCATCTCCGCAAGGACATAGACAGGATAGAGGCAGTCCAGAAGAGGGCAACTAAAATGGTGCAGGGTCTGCAAGAGAAGCCGTATCAGGAGAGACTAAAGGAGCTTAATATCTATACCCTTGAAGAAAGAAGGGAGAGGGGGGACATGCTAGAAACTTTTAAGTACCTCAGTGGAATCAATAAAGTCCAAGAGGGTAGCATCTTTCAGAAAAAGAGACATGCAAAAACAAGTGGACACAATTTAAAGCTAGAGGAAGGGAGGTTCAGGGACAATGTGAGGAAGTATTATTTCACAGAGAGGGTAGTGGATGCATGGAACAGCATTCCTGAGGAGGTTGTGGGGTCTAAAACTGTGAGAGAATTCAAGAATGCATGGGACAGACATAAGGCAATTATTCTGGGGGGTAGGAAGAAATAGGCTGTTGGTTAACCAGGATCTGTGGCCTATCCTGTAGGTAGGGAAATGGGCAGACTAGATGGGCCAAGCGGTCCTTATCTGGCATCAAAGTCTTATGTTTCTATGTTTCTAAATTGGATAAAGAGTTGCAAAGTTATTAAAGTGCTAACTTTGAGGTTTAACATAGAAATGGCTACACAATCCAAACTATAGTGCAATACCGTGCCGCTATAATATATACATCTATATGTATATGTATCTATCTATATCTATATATATAGATATAGATATACATATGTACATACATACATGGATCCTTATGCAATCTTCCTTATACTATGGTTCATACTTCGGTTTGGAGGGAGCAAGGAGGCTTGTGCGGCCTTTAAGTGCTCCCATTGTCAGTTATAATAACTAAGCTTAAAACCAATAAGAATCAAGTTATCTAAATGTCTTTTAAATTCATTTTTTGTTTTACTTATGACCACCTCCAGTGGGAGTCTATTTCATGGATTACCCACCCTAAGAGTACAGAAATATTTCCCATGTACATAATTAAACCTTCTATCTGAAACCTGGAGTGGGTGACCTCTGGTATTGTGAAGGTAATTTTTGAAAGCAAAACCCAGTTCTGATAATATGAAATTATCATGTATTCTATCATAGAATAACAAAAGGCCCCCCTCTGAGGCATAGTGTCTCCAGGGACATGAGGTTCATTGATTCAATTCTCTGGTTGTAGGACTGGTTATATAAGCTGGAGATGTTCTTGGTGAACCTTTGTTGTACTCTCTCTAATAACAGATTCTCACATTTTTTGAATGGGCACCAGAGTTGTAAAGCATGCTCAAGATGGGACCTAGCATATGCCCTTTACAGAGGCAGCATAACCATAGGTGACCTAGATCTTATATTTCTTTTTATAGACCAAATGACTCTATTGGTCTTGCTAACTGCCTCATTAATCTGCTTATCGATACCCCCAGTTATTACTTATAAATACCCCAAGATCCTTCTCATCAGTAGTGCATTCCAGGGTAAAATACCTTAGTTTATACGTAAGCAATGGATTCTGGGCCGCTAGATGTATGACCTTGCATTTTTTGTTGTTTAATCTCATACCCCAGGAGTTTACCCAGTTGTATATTTTATTTAAATCATTTTGAATTGTTTGTGACTGTGCTGAAGTAAGACAGGGGCCGCCAATCTTTACACCATCTGCATAATTTACTCAGGCAGAAATACAATTTTTTGTTAGGTCAGAAATAAAGGCCTGGAACCAGCAAGAGCCCTAAACAGATCCCTGAGGGACCCAGCTAGTAACTCTACCCACTTCTGTATGAATGAGTTCTCTGCTCTTTTGTCTAAAAAAAATTCCATCGATAAAAAACATCACAGTACTTACAAATTCAACAGCAAAGTGGACAGCAGTGTCAATGCAAAGAAAAGAAACCTAACTAAGTTATCAAGCACAACATTACTGTGAGCAAAACAGAGTGCTCACAGTTACCAGTTCTCTACATTTGACTCTGTCTGGGTGGAGCTTCATCAGAGATTACCACATTATTCTAAAAAGCCTACTTATATAGTGCACTCAATAAATTAAAGTGCAGTGTGCTAATAAATAACATAAGTGAATCACATTTATTAACCAATAGCACCCTAATATGTGTTAGGTGATGTACAGTGTCACCTATCATATGACAGTCATTGATTTGTCAGTGACAAACTGAATATCAATGTTTTCCTGCCACATCAAGAGCAAAACAAAACAATAGTCTTTGATGCATGCGTCCCTTTCTTTACAGGGCAATTTATGCAGTCTCTTTGTGGATTTTCTTTGAGATGGTTTGTAATGGTAGAGAACGACTTATTTATGCATCTCATGGGATTGATCCATCATGAGAATCCAAATGAACACCTTTTGTACCACATTCCAGCACCTTTAACTTTTTTGCTACAGTATTTGCAACAGATGTGTTGCTGAAACCATTCTACAAGTTCTCACAGTATCAGGTGCTCTGGTTACCAGAAAGCTGGCATGTGACATACTGCGTGACAAATGCCAGAATCTCGCTGTCCTCACTGTCAACAATATGTAGTGCATCTTTTTTCTTTTCCATATGGCTTTTTATGTTCCACACTGGGCTGCTGCATGTGTTGGCCACCCGTACCTGTCTCTGGGGGTCTTTCAGGATCATATGGATGCCTTGAGTTTCCTGGTGAACCCACAGATCTGGCCCAGAGGTGTCATCCTGCTGCAACCCTTGTATTTTCCCATTTACTCCCCTTAACTCTGAGGCTCTAGAATGCAGATGCACATGCTCATGGAGCCACACATGTGCACTTTGGCTCCAGTGACAGCCCTTTCCACCCTCCCCTTGGCCTAGAAACAGGGCTCCTTGACTTGACACTGGCCCCAGCCTCCAACAGGGAGGTGACCAAGTGCAGAGGGGTCCCTCAAGCTCCTCCCGAGGAGGAGGAGAACTGCCTGCTGGCAGCTCAAACAGCTCCTAACCCTCCCTCCCAGTTGGCCCACAGTGGCCTGAGCTTGTGAATGAACCAGGGTCACTGGCATGGCATGAGGTGAGGCGTCCAGCACCTTAAACCTCAGCGCCAGTGAGCTGGTGTATGTGGTGCATCGTTAATCCACAAGAGCTTGAGGATCACCACATGCTTGATATTCCACACTCTAAAACTGATGCTCAACAATATCCAGAGGTGGATTACTCTTTGACAGGATGAACCTGAACATTTCATTGAAATGGTGATGCAAGTACCTAGAGACGGAGACTGGTATTAGTGAGCATATCATTGCAAGTCATTGATGATATGCTATGAATGTCTTCATTTGCCCACTTCAGAATTTCTGGTAACTCTTTCAATCTGCATTTATCATAGCTTAGAATCACAAACCATGATGCAGCACCATACTCATATAGGATGCATATAAGCTCACAGTGTCTGTGGTAACAGTTTTCCTCAGTTTTATTTATGTTGAACAGAATGGAAATAAGATTAACTTCCAGTCTCATTTTTGTTTTGCAGCTTCTGCAGCTACTGTGCAGTTGGAAGACCAGCAAGTACTGTGGTCATATGCAAAGTGTGTGCAATTGCAGCAGACACGATATTCAGTTCACTCTCCTAGAGGAGATGGAACAATTATTGCATGTTCCATCTGAACATGACATTAGAATATAGAAGTCTAGATGCTCTGTATTCAGTTCCAGGAACATGGACCTAGTGCTCATCTAAACAGGCAACTGTACCAAAATGGGAAAATATTTGGAAACATTGTCCTTCCAAAATACTCTTCTAAATGCTGACATGATTACCTTATACCTGTTCTATCTGGTAGAAGTCAATGTTGTCAGTTACAGGGTCCTTGCCATGCAGAGAATGAAAGGTATACTGCTAGTACACATTCTTATCTGTTTTGAATGAGACCCTTTCATGTATCTTTTTTGGTGTATAGTATTCCATATTGTGAGTCAATATTACCCATCTGATCAATATTCATATCCTCATAGGAAGGACTGTGTAATTTTTGGAATTTAAGACCATTTAAACTCTCTTTACATTCATATCTTGCCAGATTGTCTTAACTTTTGTGGGGAAACCATTCAGCAAAATAATGCTAATCTTATCATGTGTTATTTTCTGCATATTCTCCTTAAGCAGAATACGGAGATGCATTGTTGAGCCTTCCAAATAGTTGATGAGTTCTTTCCTTGGCATGTTCTTTCAGTTTAGTATTTAGTTGCAATATTGTTTGGAATGGTTTCATTGCCTGAATCAGAATCCATTTAAACAAATTCAAACAATTCAGTTTCAATGAGGTCACATCAGTGTCCATATGGCTTTATATAAGCTGTGGAGTTAGGGCATAGGCTTTAACATTTTATTGACACCTATGTGCACTACTTCAGCAGGTGTGAAGTCATTATTGAGTAGCAAGTATTGTATACTATTAAGCATCTCCACATCTTATTTTCATTTGACAGTTTTAGTCATCAATTTTAGCAGTCTGTGATCTGTAAAAGAAACATATAAGAAACACACTGAATATCAAATTGTTCTCATTTTGACAATTCAAATGCAACAATCTTTGTGCCAAATATTCAATCCATTTGTTTGCTCCTGTTACGTAGCACAACACTGGTGCATCATTTTTTATTGTGTTTTCCTGAGAAGTGCGTTTTTATTTCTAAGATAGTTTTTAAATGTAACAGCACTATACATGTCACTCTCTGCTAGTAAATGATCTAACTGTGCCAAATAAACAACCTTTTTCACATGTTACATTAAAGAAACCAATGTGCACATTCCAGAAATGTGCACAACAATCATTCCCATGTGATGAAACACAAGTTCACATACTCCACTATGTAAATATTCTATGGAGTATTCCACTAAATTTGTGGGAGGTCTAATCTGGCATATGCCTATTTCTTTATAAGTTTGTGTCTGCTGCTGTTGGGCATGACCACAGACATATTAATAAAATCTTTGACCATGTCAACAGATTCACATCATATATGACAACTACCATCACATATCTATTTATGTGCAGTTCTCCAATTTGGTTGTGTTGAAGATACAATGACTTCACTTGGACAATGTGATACATCATTTAATATTAATTATAGAATGTTCAGTGTCTTGCCTTAATCATCAACACTTAAAGCTACTTGCTTGTTCTGGGGATGATATGTCTCCTGACAGAAAAAATCCTCTTGCTGACTAATGTGCAGTCAACAGTCATTACAGATATGACAAAAGTTATCTTGATTTAGTTGTCAAACTTCTTGCAGTTTCTTCTGAATTTCTAAAACATTCCTTCTCATTTTAATTATCATATTTGACAGTTGTTTACACAAATTAGATTGAACATTTCTTGTCATGTTGACAAGGCTTTTCACTTTCAGATGCAAATCTATCCTCTGTACTGTTCCTTAATTTTTTCCCATTTTGTCTTATTATTGCTGATATTGTTCATTTAGTTCTAGCCTTAGATGTCATTTTTTGAAAAGCTGTTATAATTTTCAATTTCATAACCTGATTTCCATGCTGTACTATAATTGCACATTAAAATTGACCTTAAAAACTGATTTTTAATGCTGTAGTTCAAGAACTTCTATTTTTAGGTTGTCTAGACAATTTGTTTTACTGTTGCATGGCACATTTTGAATCAGAATGGTCTTGCAACATAAAGCAATCAGATAGCAACCCCAAAATACATGCTTTTGGTTCTTTTATAAAGTTGGATTTTTTGGATCATGAGCCAGTTTTGTGCCTCATCTTAATTTGTCACATAAATCTCATGAAAGGAACATTCCTGGATCACGACCAAAGAATTCATGTATTTCAATTGTGACCCATTTTACTCCTGCACCTTAATGTGCGATACAAAATGGGTTGTGAACAAAGAATATTTTTCTGTTTATTCTTATGTCATGAGCTATTTAACTGCAACAGTAAATGACAAGTAACAGAAGAATTTTGTCTGACAGCCCGAAAAATGTTTTTTTAAAAGTGTCCTTGTTGCTTAAGATTTAAAACAAAAGAAACATTAATCATGAGATTTAAGACAGACAGTAACCAGCTAATATTAATACATAATAAGATTTTAGCAGCTAAACATAGTATAGTGTCTAATATTGTCTGACTATGTGATGTAAAGAATGATTAAAATAGTTTTTTAAAACAGTTACTCACATATGTGATAAGAGTAAATTGTTACATTTGCTATACAGACAAATCATTTTCTTGATAGTTAGAGGTGGACAAAAGTTGGAGTTCCACCTTTGTGGAAGTTCCATGAAATTTCAAATCTTTAGCAGAATTTTCCACCCTTTCTCCTGTGGTGAAATTCTGAACTTCTGCAATTTTAATGTGCCTTTTTGACTCATACTGCATTATTTAGTGACTAATTGTGGAACTTTAGTGACAAAATGTGGAAATAAAGTTTCTTGCCACTTATGTCACTGTGCCATTTAATTATCTGAGGTTTGTAATGTAATTTTTAGTGATTTATTTTTCCGTCGGCAATAAATGACCATATTTGTTTTTCTATAGGTAGCACTGTAAATTTTAAGCTCACGTAGTGAATCTAACCACCCAACCTGTAGAGTACCTTAACTGTAGCACCAGCAATTAACCTTTTCTTTATTTTTTTATTGTTTCATTTTCACCCCTTTCCTGTTTTTTTTTTTTTTTTTGCAAGTTTCTTTCTTTTGAATTCTGCAGAGCCCAAGTATTGCTTTCTTGTTTATTCCACGGTAGATGAGAAATATCACGGTTTTGTACAGTTATTCTGCAAAAAGGTCAAATTACAACATGGTTAGTTTTAATCACTTGCTTTGCAGCTTTGCAGTCACATGGGATGAAGAAGGAGGCATCAGGTGAAAGCACACATTTACTATCTCATACAGTAGCTACTCACTTCAACTGTGATTAAAAAGGGAAGAGCTCTGTTTATTCTGTTTATTCTGCTTCACAAAACAGGCTTTCTGAGTTAAAATATGTCATTTTCTTGTTCAGTACAAGACATAAAATGCTATTATATCTACTTGGAGTGCTGAGGGAAGAAATCACAGCAGATATATTGATTTTTCTGATTACATCATATATTGTGGTAGTCTTTGTTCTGCAATCTGCAGCAGTGCTATGTTGTTGTTGAATACATGTTGGTATTTAAGGACTGAATAAAGCACAGACAGTGCACCATGTCAGGCAAGGGAAAGCACAGAGAACATAGAAAAAGTGTTGTTGGTATTAGATCAGTCAGACGTGTGTCATGAAGAGGTGCATAGGGTGCTGTAGAAGGTGGTAGTAGTAGCAGCAGCACTGTTACTGGCACTGCAACATCCAATGGCAGTGCAATGCCCACCATGCCATATGCTGTGCTAGTGTCAGCTTCAAAGGACATGAAAGCCTCCAGTTACTTTGGGCTGCAGCAGAGTACTGCCACATGTAGAGCAGCTGTTTCTTGGTGTTCAAAAGAATCTAAAATGACTGCCATTAATGTCACTGCACTACTGTGTAAGTCCCATGGGTCTCAGGAAGAAGAACAGATTGAACAGTCACAGTCACAGTAGACCAGGGAGTTGACTCATGAGCTGCTAGGGACTAGGAGCAATGATGGTTTGGGTCCAGTGGCAGGCAGTATGAAAGATGATGACATTAAGTGGAGTACAGGACTCTTTACTGTCCGGGGAGTAGAGAAGGAGCAGAAGCATAGAGTGCTTCACATGGAGTCTGAGGAGGAAGAACATCCTCAGACTGAACATCCTGTTACTGCTACTGTTCATGTCACAGAGAAGGTTACTGAGAAAGAGGAGGTGGGGAACAGTCAGCCCTTACTCTCAGAGCTGGAAATGTCACAGATCAGTGAAGGTAATGGTGATAATGGGGATGAGGATGACCCAGTACTAGATCCTAATTGGTAGCCACCCCTTCCCCAAGCAACACCCATAACTGACACAGATAAAGGCCAAGCAATCCCTGTCATGCCACTCCCCAAGCAGCAACATGTTGGGGGAAAGGGACAGCAAGTGGAAACAAGGGGGTTAATGGGGATAAGCAGCCAGATCAGCTGCATGAGCAGCTAAAGACAATAATTGTGCCCACTCCTACTTCCCTTGCCCCATCTGCCCCCAATGAAAATCTGGTATGTCCGTGAATACTCAATTGTGTTGAATTTGTTTGTAATTGATGAGTGTGATGACAGTGTGGCTGTGTGCAACATCTGCAGGTCCAAAGTTTGCAGGGGTAAGCCAGGTTCACACTACAGGACAACTGGTATGCATAGCCATATACAAAGTAAGCATCCCATTCACTGGACACAGAATAAGTGATTGGCAGCCATGCCCCATTCTAACAGTTCAGCACACTGTGAAAGAGAAGGTCCCCATCCTGGTGATGATGCGATAACATTTGACCCTTTATTGTGTTCCACCCCTAGATGTGCAGATACAAGTGGAGATAATCAAGCTAACTTGTCCACTTCACATACGGAGAGCTTTTTCCATCATGCTGCTGCTGGCAGACAAGGTAGCCAAAGCAGCAAGAGCATACTTGGCCAAGCCACAGCACCCTCCACAGTACAGCACACTCTGAGGCTTAAGCAACCAGATATTAAATTGGCCCTAATAAAGCACACAAAATAACATTGTTAACACCAAGGGACAAAAGAGCTGAACATGGCTGCTGCAAAGATGCTGGCAACAGACCTTTTACCATTCTCCTGTGTTGAGAATCCAGGGTTTATAGAACTCATGGGAAAGGATGCACCTAAATAGAAAGTGCACAATCACACTCACTTCAGCACTAAGGCTGTTCCAACAATTTAAAATGACCTTGATTGCATTGTGTCACATGCTGTGTCCCACTCTGCAGTAGCCAGCATCCACCTCACCACAAACATCTGCACTAGTGGTCTATAATTGGGTATTAGTTATATGTGCAGTACTGCACACTGAGCCTATTTCTCTATGGTATATGCCTTGCACCCCTGCTCCTCATCTACTTGCTGCCCCATGATTAGTGGTAGCAGTACCAGTGGTGGTCCTTGACAGCATGCCACATTGAGTATGCAGAGTACGTATGTATGGGTCACATGCATCAGAGAGAATTCTCACCTGAATCAATGAGGCCATTATGCACTGGCTAAAGCCACATGTATCCAGGCTGGGTATATTGCTAGTGACAATGCATGGGATGCCATTAAAGCAATCACTGATGGCTATTTTTATCATGTCCTCTACTTTGCACATGTTCTGAACCTGACTGTGAGGGCTTTCTGTAGCATAAAGCAGTCAGTAGCATGTTGGCTGTCAGTCACAAAATCTGTAGTCATTTCATTCACTCAGCACTATCACAGCTCAAGAGTCTACAGAAGGCCAATAAAGTTCTACAGCACCACGTGAAGCTTGATGTGGTGACACACTGGAACTCAACAGTCTATATGCATGAGAGACTGTTTAAGCAGTACAAGCCAATAAATGAGTATGTAATGCAGTTGTGTGATTGGGACGCGCAGTCAGCCATGTCACTGAATCCATCCCAGTTGATGTTGATTGATAGTGTCATCCAAATCCTCCATCCATTTGAACAGGCTACACAGGTTGTGATCTTGGAAAATACATGCTTGAGCCAGGTTATACCACTACTGTGTGTAGTCTGCCAGGCACTAGTAAATGTCAGGGGCAATCTGAAGTGGCAGAATACTCTGTTGGAGTAGAGCTGACTGACTGCATCGTGCAGCTGTGTGATGATGATCCTAGGGTGATTCACATTAATATCTCTGCGGCATACATCTCAACAACCCTGCTGGATCCCAGGTACAATCATGGCATGACAGAACTTCTTCCAGGTGGGAAGGCTGATTTGGATCACTATGTTGTTATCCTGTGTGGCAAGGAAGAAAACTGGATGAATCACTCAGAGCAAAAGCTCAAAATATCAGCAGCTGTAGACAAACCTGAAGGAGCAACAGCAACAGCCCCTCAGATAGCATCCATCTCTTCTTTCAGTATGGTGTCTGCACCTGTACCCTCATCATTACATAGCAGTGGTGGCACAAATCCTCTCTGGCCATGCTGAAGGACATTGGTGTTTCTATGCACCAGCCAGCTGAGGGCAACACACAACTGCAGCTGTCTGCATGCCATATAGTGCAGTCATATCTGGATAACCCACAGCAGCTGAGCATACTGTAGAAGATGAGCCCCTAGATTATTGGTGAAGTAAACTAGAAATCTGGCCTGCATTTGCAGCTATCGCCATTGAGTACCTCACCTGCCCCTGTACCAGTATAAGCTCAGAAAGGTTATTTAGTGCTGCATGTGCCATTGTGGCTGACTGCCAAAGTGGTCTGTCTGATAGGAATGTTGAGTACCTAACTTTTGTAAAAATGAACTCACGTTTCCTCCTCAAGCAATACATTTTGTCATCAACTGCAAGATACCATGATCCTGCTGAAGAAGGTGTTGTGTATCAGGAATCATCAGAGGAAGAGATGAGTGTGACAGTGCCATCTGATGACGAAAGCACAGCTGATGGTTTTGAATTCTCCTGAGTAGGAGACAGAAAACGTGTTGCACTACTGTTATTGTCAGGTGGTGTGCACACAAATTGTTCTGCGAGTTACCCTGGTACCTGTTTGTATCTGCAGTTACATTAACAGAAAAAAGAAGCTAGGTACCAGAAGTAAGTGTTTGCAATACATAAGTCATCAACTGCTGTGTTTGAAAAAATGTTGGTGATAAGCAAACGATTACTACTTCCTGATTAATGCTGAAAATTCATGCTGATATTACCAGCATTTCTGTAGTTATAACACTGCAGTATTTTGAAGTGTCCCAGTTGGCTACTGTTTAGGCCCCCCCAAAAAAACTGTAAAAAAAAAAAAAACAACAAATATCTGTGGACATTGTTCTTGTCCAGTAGTGTTCATTAGTTTGAAGCCTCCCAGTTGGCTGCTGTTAAGCCCCCTACCCCCACCCCCAAAGAATACTGTAAAAAAACCAAAATGTTTCTGTGGGCATTGTTCCTATCCTCTATTGTTAACCCTGTTAAGTGTTCCAACTCCAATTTTGCCACTGTTTAGGCCCCCTCCCAAAAAGAAAACTTGTATGATATAGCGATGACAAGATGATCACAAAACAGCTTCTGTTGGGGAGAAAAAGTGTTGGGCTACCTGGTTATAACCTGTTACTAGAATGATGATCAGTCCACCTCAGTGTCAAACAATATCCATAGTCACCCATCACATCTGTCAGTATCACCTCCACCTTCCTTCCAACATTTCATACCAACATTACTCAGCATTGAGAACATGCACTGCATCTTGCACTATCTTCATAAATAATCTACTGATATTGTCTCACATCACTTGGAGCAACAAATGTACCATCAAGCAACAACCATAATGTCATGAACAACCAGAGTCTATCAAGATCACTTCACCTTCCACAAAGCTGGAATAACAGTGTCACTGGCACAGGGGCCATGTGCATTGAGATATGCAACCATTGGTGTTCTTTTCAGTGAAACAACCTAGCCACAACATTTATGTATGTTGTTACACACAGTGTTGTTAACAGTGACATTTACATGGAGAACTGCTAGTAATAGTTGTTACAGATTTTTGGACTGCAAATTCAGATGAATAGTAAATCCAAGTTGTGCGGAAGAACGACAGGAGCTACTCCATGACACAGAAAAGTCGGATAATGTGGCTTTACAAGTTGATGTGATCATATCAGGACACTGCATGTCATGACCTGAGTACTGTGATACTGAGTTTATTACTTATTTCTGCTACACTGATGGAAAAGAAGACATGCCAGTCATACTGATCTGCTGTGGCTGATTTGTTTACATGAAGTGAAGCGACAAACATGCTCCACTGAAAAAAATTAGAATAAGGGGTAAAATTAATGAATGGGACACTCCCTTTATTATTAAGATGATGAGAACTAGGAACAAAGTCTGTGTCCATTACTTGAAGCACAAAGACCCTTCTCAGCTATCCCTCTACAGATCTGTCTGAAATAAGTGCAAATTGGCTGTAAGAAATGCAAAAATCGACTTCGAATGTGATAAACAACTCAGGGAATCCTCAAGCCACCATAAACTCTGGGGTTCCCTGAACTTGCTGCTCAGCAAAACCAAAAATTCTGATCCCATCACTTTGTGCCATGGTGGGAGACATGTCAACAATCCAGCTGAAGTGGCCAACATCTTTGACTCGTTTTTGGCTATCTCAAAAAATACAAACCTCTCCGCTCCTCCCCCCTCTGTGGTCTTCTCCTCCATCCCACCCTCTCTGTCCTAAAACCTCGGTTATGCCCCCACCAGTTTTCAACTTTAAGGCCCTTAAACCTGCAGACACGATCAAGCTTATCCATAGGAACAACCCAAAATCCAGCAAAGGGGCCGATGGCATTGATGGTATTGACTATAAAATCCTGAAACTGTCCATCATCGCCTTAGCAGTTCCCATCACCAATATACTCAACAGCTCCCTCTGTTCCAGCTCTTTCCCTGGCACCTGGAAAACTGCCATCATCAAACTGTTATTCAAGTCTGGGTCCAGAAACAATGTAGGAAACTACCGCCCTGTTTCCCTCCATGTCCCCCTCTCAAAAATTTTTGAGAAAGTTATACACTCACAACTCACCACCTACCTCGAAACCAGCAACTTATTCTCTAGTGCCCAGCATGGTTTTATATATGGTAACAGCATTGAAACAGCCCATGTCAGGTTCACTAGCAACATTCTTAAGGTAAACAACAAAGGCCAGTACACCAAGTCTGTCTTTGTGGACCTGACCAAGGCATTTAACCTTGTGAACCATGCCCTCCTCCTTGACACCCTATGAGGTCTACACCTCTCTGATAATGTTGTCAAACTGGTTGGAAGCTACCTTTCTGGTAGTTCCCATCAAACCTCTAATGAAGAGCACCTCTCTACTGCATGTCTGATCAAATCTGGGGTCCCCCAGGGCTCTATCCTGGACCACCTCATTTCTCTCTTTTCGTTAATAACCTTCCTTCCACCTGCTAAACCACACAACTAGTCCTTTATGCTGACTATGCAGCCCTTTTCTACAGTAATGAAAACCCAGCCTCTATGTTCCACAATTTACAGTTCGATTTCAGGAAGCTACACTCCTGGTTCTCTGGGAATGGTATGGTCCTTAACTCCAAGAAAACCAAATTCTTCATTTTCTCTGGCCCTAGAAAAGCCCTTATCACCATCTTTATCCTATTCGACAACTCAGGTAACTTCATTGAACAGGTGGATGAATTTAAATACCTTGGTCTGACCCTCACCTCTCCTGCAATATCCATATAAATAACCTCATAAAGAGGATTCATTTTAGGCTTGGTTTTCTCTACAGGATCAGAAAGTTCCTGCTCCCCACCTCCAGACTTCACCTGGCTAGCTCTCTACTCCTGCCCCTTATTGACTATGGATCCATAGTCTTCTCTCTCCAACCTCTTTGTTCCCCTACTGCAAATTAAGAACTACTTACACCAGTATAGTTTGTTTCATCACCGGTCTACTCTGGAAAACACACCACTGCACCCTTTACTCCTCCCTCAGCTGACTCACACTTGAAGGGAGGTTCCACCTAAAAATTCTCTCCTTTCTTCTCAACATTTACATCAAATTGCCACCATCCAGTGTCAACTCCCTTTTCCCACTCTCTGCCCCAGGGCAGTCATCTAGAGGTGCCACCACTATGGTCTTTGACTCCCCATTTTATCTGACCGAGCAGTCTCAGAACTCAAACTCCTATAATGGGACAAAGTTGTACAACAAACTGCCCCCGTAATCCAGTCTGTCTACTCCTTCAACTTCTACCTCAAGTCTTACCTCCTAAATTTGTCCAAATGCAGTTGCCCCTTCTGGCCTTCTCACTAAATTCCCCCACTGTTTTCCACCCAATAGCCCCCTCCACTGTCCTCCCTTCATTCCCCCCTTTTTTTCTAATAACAGCCATCCCCCTTTCCTCCTCCACCCTGAATAGCGACTCCTTAGCCCTACTCCACTTGTCCCTTAAACACCCTCTCCTGCACTGTCCGCACCTCACTCCTCCAGACTGGGTCCTACATCAATGGATGACTCCACTTTTGCTACCAATTCTGGTAGACTTGCACTTCCCCCATTTGCACTTTTGGGATCTGCCCTACTTGCCCCTTTCATGTCACTTTTAAAATTTTATCCATCTTGTGTAGAGATACCCTTGCAATTACTGTATGTTGTATTCAGTAGTCTCTGCTATGTTAATAATACCTTTTGTGTATGTTATGTTTATATTACCTCTTTTTCTTTGTATTCCTACACTGGATGTTTGTGAAAATGGGTATTTTTTGTTCACATACCCTCGAGTATACAAATAAATTGATTGACTCATTGATTGATAGATTGATTGATTGATTGATTGATGTGCAGCAGCATAACAAAAGAGTATTTACTGCTACAGCATTTTTTCATGCTATCCACTTCGACACATCACATTTCCTTCCCCTGCCACACTGGTGAGTAGAAATAACTTTAGTATTTGTGTACTGACTGAGTGCTGATGACTCGTGTACTGTTTATGAAAGGAATTGTGTTTCTTATGCTCCTTTTTTTTCAGGTCCCTAATCTATATTCTATATGCTGCTGCCTGCTACCATGATGATGTTACCCTCCTCTGTGCATGGACTATGGCATGGACATATCGAGAAGAAGGTATTTGCAAGATCTATTTGCCGTTAATTGTTTTTTCTGGAGTCATGACATTAGGTGATTTTTGGTGCACTGCCACAGCTCATTTCAATGGCTAGCTGTCAGTGGCAGCCAGGAGCACTGGCAGTGTGCGAGACCATACTTTTGCAGTAACAGGGTGCTGTTAACTTCATGATCACACTTTTTGATGATATCATGTTAACTGTTTCAGACAGACATTTTGGTTGCCAGGCAGTTTCTCTTCAGTGAAGGTGTTGTTAGACACCAGTAACAGTTCTCTACTCCAACATTTGGTAGTGTTGTCATTTGTTAGGTATTGCACAGTATATGTTTGGTAGGTTATTTTGGTCTATATCTGGATATCCATTCATCAGTTTTATTGTCGATTAAATGTAGTATGGTTATTACTAGCTCATGTTCAGGTAGAGATCGCCATGCTCAAAAATTATTGTATGAAATCATTGTAATGATTTTCCTGCATTTCCAAACAAGTTTACCAAGACTTCCTACTCATTCCATGTGTCTCTGTCTGGTGATCTGGCTTTATTTATTTGTTGCTTTCGGGTCTGCCTGTGTAAAGCTTTCTGAATGCTGCTGCTGCTAATGCTGCTGCTGGGATCCTCCCATAGTCCACCAGTCCTGTGGCTTCATGGTGTGTCCATCCCAAGTGCTAAGGTAAGTACCTAATAACTTTTTTTTACAATAAAGGCTTGCAATTTTTTTAGTTTTTCTTTCCAGACAGGTCATTCTATGGTAAGGGGATAGGTGTAGATTTGGACTGACTTCGAGGTAGTCTGGTCTGTGGCTGGTGGGGGTGGACAGTCAGTGATAGTGGTGAAGTAGCTGCTGCAGGCACAGACCAGTTCTGCTGCATGTAGATTTGATAAAAGTGAGAGTATGTTTTGAGTTGGTAGTCTGGGTTAACAGGTGTTGTGCCTCGGCTAACAATGACAACCCATGCTTCTCTTATGTTTGTGGAACTCTCGGTGTGATTTTCCTTTCAGGTCTGTCTGTGTAAGACTCTTTGAATGCTGCTGCTACTCTTGCTTCTGCTGCTGCTGGGATCCTCCTGTAGTCTATTAGCCCAGTGACTTCATGCTGTGTCCATCCCAAGTGCCCAGATAAGTACTAAATAACTTTTGTTTTCAGTAAATGTTTGCATTTTGTTTTCTTTCCAGGTAGGTGATTCTATTGTAATGGGATAGGTGTAGATTCAGACTGACTTCAAAGTAGGTGAGTTGGTGGATGGGTGGCTGGTGGGAGGTGCACAGTCAGTGGTGGTGGTGGAGTAGCTTCTGCAGGCACAGACCAGCTGTGCTGCATGGAGATTAGGTAAAATGATAATATGTTTTGAGTTGGTGGTCTGACCTAACAGGTGTTGTGTCTCAGCTAAATAATGCCGATCCATGCTTCTCTTGTGTTTGTGCAACTGTTGGTGTGATTTCCTTTATTTATTCTTTATTTATTGCAAATCAGGTTTACAACCTTTGAGTCAGAGACTCATTTATAAAGGCACCTCATTGCAAGGGGGGGCAGACATCAACACAGTAATTACAGTGCAGATTAAAACAGAGGATAACATTACAAGTGCAATAAAATAAACATTTAACATAGATACACTTAGGTTACATAATGTAGTAGTTTGTATGTTACTATGTTACATAATGTTACAAAATTGTGAGTTACGCTCATGGATATGGTAGGACCTCAGAGAAGACAGTGGGTTACATCCCTGTTTGGACCTAGTATGGCAGGGGTAGGTCTGGGGGAGGGAGAGGCTGTCCAATGGACATTGTTGAGCCAGGGGGCAAAGCAGGTGGGAATCACAGGTTACAAGGGGTTTGTTGCACCTACAATGGCAGGTATTAAAGATATGGTTCTGAAGGGCTGTTTTGAAGAAGCCAATTTTTGGCAAGTTGGAGACACAGCTAGGGAGGGAGTTGAACCAGGTGGGGGCTCAGTAGAGGAAGTATCTCTGGGCGAGAGAGGTCTTGATTCTGGGCACCTTGAAAGTGGCCTTAACAGAGCTATGGGTGGTGACAGATGAAGATGGCTGCTGTAGGGAGGTGGAAACCCCCGGGGGGGAGAGTCCTAGCAGAGACTTCTTAGTGAGAAGGCAGGTCTGGTAGAGCAGTCGCTCCTCAAAGTTGAGAAGATTGGTGGTAGTATAGAGAAGGCAGGTGTGAGATCAGCTGGGGGCACCAGTCAGGAGCCTACAGGCCTTGTTGATGGAGAGTTGGATTTTGGAGAGGGCAGTGCTGTCAGTTGCAGCATAGATGGGCAAGCCATAGTCCACGAGGGACAAGACAGAGGAGGTGATGGCCAGCCTGAGGCAACCTAAGGCAGGCAGTCCCTGTGCCGGTATAGCAGGCCAATCCAAGAGTTAATGGTGGCTGACAGGGCATTAATGTGGGTGTGGAAGGAGAGGGAAGTATTGAACATGATACCTAGGTACTTGTATGTGGTCACTTGTTCTAGCAGGTGCAGAGTGCTGGGGATAATCAAGAGGAGGGTATTTTTAGCTTTATTTTGGTGGTGGGAGAAGATCATTGATTTGGTTTTCTTTAGGTTAATGACCAGTCTGCGGTCTCTGAACCACCTTTTGGCTTGGTTGTAAGCTTGCTGGAGGGATAATTGCAGGGAGGTGGGTTTGGGATGTGAGGCAATGAAGACTGCATCATCGGTGTAGAGGAGCATTTTACAGGTACATGATCTGGGGAGGGTGTTGAGGTAGAGACTAAAAAGTATTGGACCCAGGATGGAGCCCTAAGGGACCCCGGAGCAAACTGGAAGAGTGCTGGAAAGGGAGCAGCTGATCTTGACATGCTGGGATCTAGCATAGATGTAGCTAGAGAACCAGGAAATGGAACCACCAGAGAAGCCAAGTTGGTGGAGAGAGTCGAGTAGAAGCTGATGACAGACAGTGTCAAAGGCCTTGGAGAGGTCAATGAACACTGCTCCTGCAATGCTGCCAGAGTTGAGAGCAGCATGCAGGTGTTAGGAGAATTCCTGGAGAGCCATGGTCATATTGTATCCTGGGTGGAAACCGTGCTGCTCTGGGCACATAATGTCATACCTGGTTAGATATTCAGAGAGCTGGATCGACACCACTTTTTCAAGGGCTTTAGAGAGTGGGGGGGAGGATGGAGATGGACCTGTAATTGTTGAGGGTGGATCGGTCCCCACTCTTATGTATGAGTGTGATTTCAGCAGTTTTCTAAGCACTTGGGAACTGACCCAGGCACAGAGACTGGTTTAAAGGGTCAGTCAGGGGGACTAAGACTTCATCCAAGACCATACGGAGGATCCTGGAGTCGAGGGGGTCACTACTGGGGTTATTGCTGCCTAAGGCTTTTAGCAGGTGCATCCTGGCATCTTGGGGAGATAGGGTGTGGAGGTACAATGGTGGACAATGCAGGACCAGAGGGAGAGAGGTGGGAATTGGGTCAAAGAAGCTGCTGGTGAGGACTGAGCTTAGGTCAGAGAAGGCAGTGTTAAGGCAATCAGCTATGAGGAGTGGATCTGTGGTGGGGGTGCCATTGATGGAGAGCTGAGATGGTGGGGGGAGTGGGACTTCCCATTTAGCTCTTTCATATTATCCCAGAAGGTCCAGGCTGAAACCTAAGTGGAAGTGAGGGTGGTCTGCTAGTGCTCTGCCTTGGCCTGCCTAATGGCCTAAGTCGACTTATTGTGTTCTGTGTTGCAGGCCTGTCTGTCAGATGCCTTTCCAAATTCTACAGCAATATGCCAGAGATTATCTCTGTTTTTGAGTCTCTGGAGGAGGGGTGGGTGATCCATGGGCATTGTATATTTTGGAGCGGATCCTGCAGGGTTTAAAGGTCACAAGCTTACATAGGCATTTGTGAAGTGGTCAAGAGCTGAGTCAATGTCAGGGGCATGCTGGATAGGGGATCAGTCTAGTTGGGCTAGGTATTGTTTCAATTTTCTGAGGCCACTGGTGCATAAATGGTGGAATAGAGTGGCCTGGGACACTGGCTTCAGAGTGGAGGATGACCAGAGACAGAGGACTGGGGAGTGATCACTAAAAGAATTGGGGAGGACAGTGACATCCCGGATTTTGTAGGGGTGGTTAGATATAACAACATCTAGGAGAGTGCTGGTGCCAGTAGAGTGGTTGAATCTGGTGGGCTGGGTGACTAACTGGGACATATCCAGGGCAGCAAAGGAGTCCCTTTTGTGGGAGGCAGTGGAGGCAAGCCAGTTAACATTGAGATCACCTAGGATGACTTGCTTCACTTTGCGAGGGAGAGATGTGAGATAGTCAATGAGTGACTGGACCGCTTGGTTTTGATTCCTCAGGGGTACGTAGGAGACCGTGGGGAAGAGAGGGCCTTGGGCGGGTTCAGGTGTGATTTTTAAGGTGAGGGCTTGGGCTCCACAATCAAGTTTAGGAGCTGGGAGTGCCTGACCTATAAGGGAGTCCCGTAGGAGTAGTGCACAACCACCACCATTTTTGCCTACTTAGTCTTCCCTGTAGATGGTATATCCAGGGAGAGTGATAGCAAAGTCAGGGGTGGATTTGGAGAGCCAAGTCTCTACCAGTGCAATTATGTCAGGTTTATGTTGAACGACCCAGCACTGGAGAGTAGCAGATTTCTTTAGGAGACTGCAAATGTTTAAGGATGCAAAGCGGAGGCCAGCTGCAGTACAGGGTTTAGAAGGGCTGGAAGCAATAGGTCCTGGGTTTGGGTGTACATTACCAGATAATAATAATAACAGCAGTGTAATTATTCTGGTTAGTGGCCGTGGCGATTGAGACCCTTGGGTTGACACCCAGCTGAGGATTTTAGAATCAGGGTGCATGGGATAGATAAAGTGCGAAGGGTGGGAAAGGCAGGGGAGAGCTGGGTTTAGGTCAGGCCTTGGAGGGTGGAGGGAGAGGGGGTTGGCAGTGTGGGGGTGTTGGGGGTCACGGGTGTGTCGAGGGTGGGGGAGGGCAGAGTCACTGTGGGGTAGTCTAGGGATGAGGTGCCTAGTGTGGAGGAAAGGTGCTCCAGTCTGTGTGAAGTCTGTACCAAGAGGGTGAAGGACAGCAGACTTAGTAATGGAATGTAGGTACCCATAGCAGCTGAGCAGTAAAGGAAGAGTGCCAAGAGTAGTAGAGAGTAAGGAGATGTAGAGCAGCTATGGAATGGTTGGGGGAAAACCCCTTTAGTGGGCGAAAAGACTGTAAGCTGAATATGGGAAACATCAGTATCAATCAGTAGAAGAGGGAGGGGCATAGACAGATGAATAGTGATTGACTGACCACACAATAAGTGAAATGAGAAAGGAACTATATTGTGTTGGATTTGGTAAGTGTGCTTATAACTGGGCCCTCCAGTGGCTAAAGGATATAATGTGCTAATGGAAAAGACCAGGCAGGGAGGTTCTGAAGCAAGTTTTATTTTGGGGGGGCACTGCAGCAGCCTCAATGGGACACCGAGGTCAAGGGTGCAGCCCTATGACTTACAGCTCTAAGAGGAGGGGCACAGCGCTCATAGCAGATAGCAAAATCACAGTACCTTAAGACCTCTCTCAAAACTTAAATCAACTCTTCAGAAATCTCTACATCAGACTAAACATTACTTAAAGTGAGAAATCAAGAACATGTCAAGCAGAGGCCAGTCCTAGCATTAATTTCTTGGCAGAGGTTCCTAGACAACTTCTGGATTCCTGCACAAAGTGTGAGAAACAGTGGCAAACAGGGGCAGGTGATATTCCTCCAGGGTAGATGCCAAAATTCAGGGTTCCAACCCGTACCTTCTTGGAGGGTGAGCGTCGGGCAGCTCCTCTTTGTTCTGCTTACCAAACTGCAGAATGCAGTTTGTTTGAGAGGAGAGAGCCCAAAAGGACAGAGTTGTCCCTGGTGAGATAAGGTAAGAGGACAAAATTAAATAACAGGCTTGGAAGGGAGGGCATTCAGAAAACAAAACAGAAATTAACAGTTTGGGATGGGCTGAGAATTAAACAGAAATAGTTTAAGCAGGGAAGTCCTGAAGCAAGTTGGGGGTTAGGGAGGACACTGCAGTATGCTCAACAGGAGAGAGCAGTAGCTTCAATCCAGTCGTGGAAGGTGCTCTGATTAACACTGGGGCACAGAGCTGAAAAGAAAAAGAACAGGCAGGGAGGTTCTGAAGCAAGTTTTTTTGGGAAGGAGCACTGCAGCAGCCTTAATGGGACACCAAGGTCAAGGGTGCAGCCCACAGACATCCAGCTCTAAGAGAAGGGGCAAAGCGCTCAGGGCAGATAGCAAAATCACAGTACCTTAAGACCTCTCTCAAAACTTAAATCAACTCTTAAGAAATCTCTACATCAGACTAAACATTACTTAAAGTGAGAAATCAAGAACATGTCAAGCAGAGGTCAGTCCTAGCATTAATTCCTTGGCAGCAGTTCCTAGGAGACTTCTGGATTGCTGCACAAAGTGTGAGAAACACTGGCAAACAGGAGCAAGTGCTATTCCTCTAGGGGTAGATGCCAAAATTCAAGGTTCCAACCCATACCTCACTAGGAGGGTGAGAGTCAGGCAGCTTCTCTTTGTTCTGCTTACCAAACTTTCAGGTCTGCTTGTTGAAGGCTTTCTGAATGCTGCTGCTTCTCTTGCTGCTGCTGGGATCCTCCCATAGTCCACCAGCCCTATGGCTTCATGGTGTGTCCATCCCAAGCACTCAGGTGAGTACTTAATAATTTATTTTTACAGTAAAAGTTTGCAGTTTTGTTTTATTTTTCTTTCCAGACAGGTCATTCTATGTAAATGGAATAAGTGTAGATTCAGACTGACTGCGAGGTAGATGGGGTGGGTGGCCGGTGGGGGGTGGACAGTGAATGGCTGTGGTGGAGTAGCTGCTGCAGGTGCACACCAGTTGTGCTGCATGTAGATTAGATAAAGGGAGAGTATGTGATGAGTTTGTGGTCTGACCTAACAGGTGTTGTGTCTCTGCTAAACCATGCCAATCCATGCTTCTTTTGTGTTTGTGGAACTCTTGGTGTGATTTCCCTTTCCAGTCTGCCTGTGTAAGGCCTTCCGGATGTTGTTGCTGCTGTCCTGATGTAGTATGTCAGCCAGCCATGTGGCTTCATTATGTGTGCATCAGATGTGCCCAGGTAAGTACCAATGGCTGTTGTTCTTTGCCCTTCCCCCCCAGCCAGTTCTTATATGGGAGTGGGTGGGATAGGTGTATTTACAGATAGACATCAAGGCAGGTGTTGGGGGATAAGGGGGTGGGTGCTGTTAAATGTGCAGACCTGTTGATGTGGCACATGACCTAGAGAATGCTGGCAGACTAGGTAGTGAGAGGATGTTCAGAAATGGTTGTCCAGCCTAACAGGTGGTCTGCCTTGTTATAACCAATGTCATGTTTCTCTTTGTGTTTCTGCAACACACTGTATGATTTTTCGCTTTTCAGGTCTGCCTCTGTAAAGCTTGCTCGAAGGATGCTGTTATTCTACTGCTCCTACTGCCTTGAATGTACTCTATCAGCCCTTTGATCGTAAAAGGGAACTGAAGATTAATCAAATGACAACACTGGTGGTCAATGTTATCATTGTGTAATTTGACCAAGACCTAAATCCATACAGTGTCAAGTGAGCTAGTAGCCCATGCAACAATTCTTTGGGGAGAGGATTAATCAATTTGTGTTGCTTGCTACTACAAAAAAGGTTAAGTCTGAACCCTGAACAGCAGTCAGACATGTTCATTGAACTTTTGCAAACCTTCACACACTCCGTAAAGACACACATGACAAGAAATTGTTGTGTGAAACAAGGACATATTTATATAAAGAAAAGCAAAAAGCAAAACAGTAACTACAATATAATGCAAGATTCAGAAAACAAAAATATGTACAATGAGAACATCAGCAACGACAACAGGAACACAATATTTAACTATTTACAAATTTTTGTCATGCACAGTAAGTGCAGTGGTTCACCAGGCAGTCATCACTGCTGGCCAGCCACAGGCCTAGGGTTTGGCAACCTCTGGATGGAGCATTTTTTTCTCTAGCATAACAGGAGCAGCTGGTTAGCCTCCACTCTGGCAATGGTGGTCTGAATTGCTGCCACTTTTTTTTCAGGCACCTAATGTCCATAAGCATAGCATGGATGTCCTCCTGCTGGGTGGGTGGTGCTGGGGTGGCTTCTGTGGCAACTGTTGGAGAAACAGATGGCACAGGCCCTGTACACTTCTTTCCTCCTGGCTGCTGCTTTTCCCTTGCTGACAGCTTCACAAGTTCCCTCTGTGTTTTCTTGACATGGTTTGATAACTGTGTA